>JAGFBZ010001099.1:0-22471 GCA_018398805.1 Hirundichthys speculiger
AAGTCCACAACTCTTTTGGTAAATTACTCCCAATCAACATGCACCGGGCCATCTCAAATAAAGTCCTCCAACTTCTTTCAGCTGTCCCATTCTGATGGGGGGAATGAGGGGCTGAGCTTTCATGTCTAATGGAATTTCTGCTGAGCAGTGACTGAAAATCACATGACGTAAATTCAGTTCCATTATCTGATCTTAAAGTTTTAATTTTACCATAAGGTGCAACATCAGCAATAAACTTTTCTGTACCTTTAACAGCATCACTCTTGGCTTTTAAGAAATAAGTAAAGATGGCACCAGAATAGTCATCATTAAACGCTAAAGCATATCTAAATCCATCTTTTGCTACAGGCTGTACTGGTCCAGCCAGGTCTGCATGTACTAGTTCTAGAACACCCTTTGCTTTTTCATCTGGTTCTCGGTTTCTGCTCTGAGCAATTTTTCCTTGAATACACACTTCACATTTCATTTCAGACTTTTCAGATTTGTTCTTAATTTTCATACCCTTTGCAACACTCTCCAGACTCAACACATCATCGTAATTACAATGGCCTAAAATTTCATGCCACGTCTGGATGTCATAGCAACCATTGCAAACATCACTTAGGTCCTTAACTGTTTTCAGATAAAACAGTCTGTCACACACATGAATGTCAAAAGCTGCACCATTCTTGTGAATAAGTCTGTTCTGACCTTCTTTGAAGATTACCGTTGCTCCTTGGGCAGTTGCCGCTTTGACGGAGAATATGTCCTGCGTAAACGACGGGACATACAGCGCGTCCGTCAGCAGCACATCCACAACTCTCCCGTTGATGTCTCTCAGATGAAACTTGGCAGTACCCCTTTTCTCCGCAACTCCGCTGGCTTTCACCCCATCAGCCAACTCCAAAACGTGACTCTGTGGCTTGAAGCTTGCGTCGAAAAACTCAAATCTTGTGATGTCCGTCACGATGTGCCTTGTTGCGCCAGAATCCACCATAAGGCCCCCCTCTCCTTCATCCTGCAGACAGGAGCGCCCTGGTCCACCATGAAAGCAAAGGTGTGGTCCTCTCCGTCCACTGCTTGATTGGCTTTATCTTGCTTCTTCCTTCTGCAGTTTGCATCTCGATGCGTGGAACTCTTGCAGAAACTGCACCACCGTCTCTGATCTCTGCGCATCTCCGTGCTTTTTGCGCAGTCCCGGGCCATGTGCCCTTTCAGGCCGCAGGAATAACAGGTGATTGAGCTGACATCGGCTCTTCTCCTCTCACCAATTTTCATCACATTGTCATCAGTTGAGCAGACAGTCGCAAATTTCTCCGTGCTTTCATAACTTCTCAACTTGGTCTTGAACTCCGCAAAGGTTAACGTCTCATCACTTTGCGTAATGTGCACAGAGAATGGCTTAAACGCATCTGGCAGGCCCTTTGAAATCATGGCAGTCAGTAATCCATCGCTCAGAGTCTCTCCTGCATTTCGCAGTGCAGTGACCGCCGTCTCTGCGCGGATAATGTAGTCAGTAACACTCTCGTTGACGGCCTTCCGAAGAGATGTCAGTTCAGTGTACAAACCTATAACGCGTGGCTTCCCCTTGCCAGCGTAATGATCTCTCAGGATTTTTAATGCTTTCCTGCCATCATCAGCAGCGTCTCTCATCACAAGAGACAAACTTTTGTCATCCAGGAACTGGATTAATTCAGCATACACCTGCTCATTCTTGTTGGCGTCCTCGTCCGCGTTCTCGTCACCGTCTCCAGGTGGTTCACTCAATATCGTGCTCTTGAGATCAATCAGGCGCAGGTGTGCCAGGAATTTCGTCTCCCATAACTCATAGTTCTTTTCATCTCCATCGAAACACAAATGATTCCATCGGCTTCCAAACTCCTTTCTGGGCCCATAACCTGTTGACGCTGCCATTGTTTAAGGGCTGGAATGCCGAGAGAAAAACATAACGGAGGAAAAATAACTCAGCCACAAGCATCCACTTTGTTTGACTGGCAAATGCTGCTGCGCTCTCAGGAGCAAGCCGGAGTCATTTATTGACAATCATAAATGAAGAACACCTGTGTGACCCCACCCACTTCCGGTTAGTCTGGTCAATACAAGAACATAAACAAAAACATCCAACAGAGGAGTCAAGGTCACAGGAGTTGAACAGAATACACCTTCATTTCTTCGGCAGCATCAATTTAAAATGAAGATGATTAATTATGTCATTAGAGAGCTGCATTCTTCATTGTTTGCTTCAAACCTGCAGCTGCATTTAAGGTTTCTGACTGATTGTATATTTACCTTAAATTATATTTATGTCAAAAAATGAACTGGACATACTCTTTTTGCATATCAAGAACCTTCAGCAGTCACTAGAACAGGACTGTCAGAGGCTCTTTAATCAACCCAGCAGACCTGTATGCCCCCATGTGGTCAGAGTTGGTATTAATGAACAGACTGGATTTAATGAAGCAGTGAAAAATCAAAAAATGTTCATGAACATTAACTATTAAATGATATAAGACACAGTTAGAGATTATAAATAATAAATGTCCTTGATAGAAATCTATTTTATATTAATAGGTTTCTAGTTGAATGAGACATTTGATAAAACGACACAGAACATTTGAATCATTTGAACACAAACATCTTTATTATCTGAAAACATGGGCATGAGCAAATATTCAAGAAATACAACCATAAAGTGTAAACAGCCCAGGCAGCACATATATATGTAAAAAAAAAAGAAAATAAAACAACATACACGCAACCACCCCTTAAAACACAGGGAGCCAATAACCATCAGCATGTATATAAAACAGTCACTCCATAACATAGTCTCTAAAGTGAGCAGGAGGTCGTGAAGACCCACCAGCCACCAAGAGAACCTAGGCGGGGCAACAGCCTGGCCAGGGCAACACCCAGCACCTACGCCACGACCACAGGCCCCGTCTCCGACAAAGAGGGACACGCCCGCAGGGTCACCAGGCGTGGCAGCATCCTCCCGCAGAACAGTGGGTGGGGAAGGGGTGAGGAGGTTCCTAGACGGGCCCTCAAAAGGGAAAGCCACAGGCAATTCGTAGCGCCGCAGCCTGTCATAGTGGACTGTCTGAAGGGGGGGCTCCTCCCCGAATGGGCTACTAATCTGATAGGTGACTCCAACTTCCTCATCCCTGTCCATTCGCCGTTGCACCCCAAGTAAGGTCCCTTCCAGTGGGGAGCCAGTTTACGGCGGCTCTCTGTGGGGTCATTCAACCACACAAGGTCCCCAACCTCGTATGGTTCATGCCTCAACCTGGTATCATAGAAAGTCTTTTGCCGTCTGCTTGCCACAATGTTGTTTTCCCTCGTCAGGCTGAAAGCTGTGTCCAAGCGCCTTAGGAGAGAACTAGCAAAGTCCTCCGGGGACCCATCTACCGGCCTGCCTTGCACCAGCGAGCCCAGCACCACATCCACCGGTGTCCGGGCCCCCCTGCCGTGCGTGAGGAAGTAAGGCATGAACCCGGTGCTAGAATGTACACTGGTGTTATACGCAAAAGCAACCTGTAACAGGAAAGAGTCCCACTCCCCCTCACATGACAAGAGCATTTTAGCCAACTGGTCAATAAGTGTTCTATTAAACCTCTCCACCATCCCGTCAGACTTCGGGTTGTATGGAGTGGTATGAGTTTTCTTCACACCCAGCAGCCTGCACAAATGTTTCACCATATCAGCCTCAAACTGTCTCCCCATATCTGTGTGTAGCGTTTCCATCACACCATGTTCCAAAATGTAGCTCTGAAAGAGACTCAGCCACTGTGGTGGCCTTCTGGTCAGCGATGGCATAAAGGTTAACAAATTTCGTGAAATAGTCCTCAACAACTAAAACATACCGGTTGCCCTTGGAGGTGACTGGCAACTCAAGTATGTCGGCTGCGACACGTTGGAAAGGCCTCTCTGTCTGTGAAGTCCTCATAGGGGCATGATGTCAAGGAACTGGGGACTTCCTCCTTTGACAAGCATAACACTGATCACACCCAAGCTTTAACATCACCATACATAGTGGGCCAATAACAAACACCCCGGGCACGTGCCAAGACCCGTTCATGTGCAAGGTGAGCCGTCAAAGGCGTACCATGTAGGTGTCCGAGGACCTCGGGGACCAAGACAGCAGGGACTAAAACCTGTGTTGTTTGCCCCACCTCAGACAGCCACACAACCCTGCACAACAGTCCATCAATGAAAGTCAGGGGGGGAAACTCGTGCCACAGTCTCTTTAAACCCCGGCTGGCATCCTTCAGCCTCCACCTAGGGGGTCTATGACCTTCCTCCAGCCAGGCCAACACCTGTCTGATGTCGGCGTCATATACCGCTGGAGCTCCCTGACACTGGACCCATTGTGCGACAGAGTGTAGATTAAAGCTCGGTCCTCACAAGCCTGAGGATCAGGGCTGGAGCTGGGGGTTGTTGTAGGGGCCGCAGTGGAAGTGGAAGTCTCTATGGTGCACACTGTTCTGGGGCCATTGTCTACAAATGTTTGGGTACCTTTGTGCACAAGAGCGTGGACAGCACCAGGGGAATCAGCATCAGCGAGCTCCGCACTGAGGTCGGGTCTGCGTGACAGAGCATCTGCGTTAGTGTGTTGACCTCCACTCTTGTGCACAATAACCCAGTCATAAGGGTCCAGTTCCAGGGCCCAGCGGCTGCGACGGCCCGTTCTATCATTATCAATGGGAAGCCATCGAAGGCCCAACAACGGCCGGTGATCAGTAACAATGGTGAACGGACGAAGACCCAAATAGTGTCTGAAATGACGAACAGCCCACACTATCGCCCACAACTCCCTGTCATACGTAGACCATCGTCATTCGGCCGCCGCCGTGAGGGAGCGACTAGCATAAGCCACCACTTTGTCCAGGCCTTTAGCCTCTTGTGCCAACACTGCCCCCCACAGCGACCTGGGAAGCATCGGTGTATAGAACGAAACGGTGAGTGAAGTCAGGGTGACACATTATAGGTTCAGCACAGAGAGCGTCCCGCAGGAACTCAAATGCCTCCTGGCAATCTGCAGTCCACTGAAACGGGACATCTTTCCCCGTAAGGTGACTGAGGGGGGCGGCTTGCTGAGCAAAACTCCTCACAAACCGCCTGTAGTAGGAGCAGAGCCCCAGGAAGGCACGCACCTCCGTGGCGGACCTCGGCACAGGCCATGACTTCACCTTCTCCATGTTCTTGGGGTCAGGGCGAAGCCTCTCAGCAGAGATAACGTGCCCAAGAAAGACGACATGATCTCGGGCCAGGTGGCACTTCCTGGCATTGAGACGCAGCCCAGCTGCTCCGATCCGGGTGAAGACCTCCCCCAGAGCAGAGGCATGATCCTCAAACGACCTGCTGTATATCAATATGTCATCAAGATACACCATGCAGATGTGCCATGGCAGCCCCTTTAACACTAGCTCCATAACCCGCTGGAATGTTGCTGGTGCATTTGTGAGCCCCATGGGCATGGATCTAAACTGGTAGAGGCCCTGGCCAGTGGTAAAGGCGATCTTTTCACGGTCCTCCCGTGCCACTTCCACCTGCCAGTAGCCATCTGAGAAGTCCAGGGTGCTGAACCAGGTGGCCCCTGCTAGAGCGTCAAGCGTATCATCCACACGCGGTAGTGGATGGGAGTCTTTAACTGTCACAGCATTGAGGCCCCTATAATCAACACAAAATCGCCATGTATTATTCTTCTTCCTGACGAGAACCACAGGAGAAGACCAGGGGCTGCAGCTCTCCTCGATGATGCCATCCTCCAAAAGGCGCTGGACCTGCCTGTGTATTTCCCTCCCTCCGCTTGTCAGGAGAAGTGCGGTAGGGGCCCGTTGCTTTATTGGTGGGTGGTTACCTGTCTGAATGTGGTGCTTGATCAGGTTGGGGCTGCCTGCTCCACCCCGTGCAGGGCTGAACACCCCCTGATGTTTCTCCAACAAGGCCTGCAGCTGCTGCCTCTGCTGGTCGGACAGCGGACAGCCAGCTACATCAGGTAGGGGGGCATCCACCTGTCGAGAACCAAAAACCTCTGCAGGGGTGAGAATGTCACAGCCATCAACATGATGAAACACCCCCAGGTGAGAGCCAGGGCGCAGTTTCAGCTCCTGTTCAGTCGGGTTGAGTAGCCGTGCCACAGTGCGCGCCACCAGTCCCACATTGTCACGCACCTCAGGCTCCAAATAGCCCAGGTAAGAGTCAATAATTGGACCAGCAACACCGGGGGCCCCCACCTGGACAGGAACAATCATTTCACTGAAAGGCGGAACAGTAGCATCAGTAGACATAGAGATGTTACAACAGTCTGGAATAAAGTCAGTGGCCTGCAAGAGAGGAATGTTAATATCTTCAATGCGGAGAAGCCCACGACCCACATCCATAATTGCACAAGTCCGCCGCAGGAAATCAAAACCTAGCAAAACAGCCTGTGTAGCTCCCCGCACAACATGCACAGTTTGTTCATAAGGCCTGCCACCCAACTTCAGCGGAAGGGCCACAGTGCCTAAAGTGTCCAATAGCTGTCCATTCACTGCACGTGCATACAAATACTGCGTATTCAGCACGCGTTTACGCAAAGCTGGGATGGACATCCGGAACTTCAGAAATCAACGAAACATTAGAGCCAGAGTCAATTAACACAGTCACATCAACTCCTTCTACCAGTCCTTTAACATAAGCTGTAGACTCGGACTCACCCACCAAACAGGAGTCCACTGTGGGGTCCGGAGTCGCCGCTGCAGAGTTGTCCTCATGACCCTGTGGTGGCAACACTGGCATCCGGGTCACGATGCCAGCTACTGGAAGTTTCCCCACTCCTCTCCGCGCAGGGATGGAGATGGTGACCATCGTGAGGGAGATAGAAACCTCACTCCCCGCCGCGGCTGACGTTCCTCTGCAAAGCGTGGCTCCCTCTGGTCCTCGCTGTCCAGCCGGCGTGGCGAGAACCCAGTAGTGGTACCCCGGGTCCCCCGTTCTCGTGAGGACCATTATCTGGCACCGTATCCACCCTGAAGCCGGCGCTGCGGAGATCGGCCTCTCGTGCTGTCGTCCCTCCAGAAGTCCATGGAGGTGGACCTGCATCCAAACCCGCCACAAGCGCAGTGACAGGCATGCTGCTGCTCTCTGCGCTCCCCTGGGCTCTGCAGACGAGCCCCAGGAAAAGGGGAGCCCAGACCGCCACGCTCAGCTCCACAGGTATGAGCTCTCAAATCCCTCACTTCTGCTTGCAAATTGTCCATCCTCGAGGCGAGCCGGTCCATGGCATGAACGAGCTTCTCTGTGGTGTTTGCATTACAGTCCAACACTCTTGGTGACGCTGGATTGAGAGCGGCCACAACAGCAGGATGTGGGTTGGGGTAGGGCAATCCAGGTGTGCTCGCCCTCAGAGCCTGCCTGGCCCGCTCACAATGACCTGCTATAGTCAAAGCCTCCTCCACATCCGTGGCTCCCTGTTCATGGCACATAACTTGGAGAGCAGGTTCGAGCCCGGCAAGAAAACGTCTAAAAGTCTCACCGTTCCTGGCAGCTCTGTCATAGTCGGGAAAAGCCTCAGCCATGAGCCTGGAGAGGTCGGCTGCATAGACCTCCAAACTCTCGTTCGGCTGACGGGGCCGCGCAGAGATGCACGTCTGGAAGTACAGGAGGAACTGTTTCTGTCCAAAGGCGTCCATTAACCGTTCCTTAACTCGCTCATAATCACACTGAACATCCGGCGGAAGAGTGTCCCACAGCAGGAAAGCTGCGCCGTCCAGCCTCGTAGGAAGAAGATTCACCAAAGCGGCGGTGTAACTCCCGCTCCCGGTCCCTCTCGGCTGGGCGCGGACCGCGGCTTCAAACTGCTTCACCCACATAGCAAACGGCTTCTCACCGTCGCCACGAAACGGCGGGGGAAGCTCCACTCTCACGCCATCCACGCCACCAGTCCATGCATGAGCACTCCCGAAATACTCGTCATCCATATCACGGTCCGTAACGTTGCGCTTCACTTCAGTCCTCCGAACATGTCGCTCCCAAGCGTTCACACGAGCACGCTAGCCGGCTAGGCCGACTGAAAAAGTTCAGTAATTGCCGAAAGAGAAAACTACTCCAAAAAAACCAGGTCTTACTCCAGATACCGCTGCCACCAATGTAGCGGGCCGAAGTATCCAGGGCTTCTGAGACACTCTTTCTGCGGACAAAAACTCACAGGCGTAGGACTCTTTTGAAGCGGATGCAACACGCTCCGTTTATTACACAGAAACGTAACAACACGAACACACTTCTTTTCCCTCTCTTTCTCTTTTTAAACATCCAGTCGCACGTCTCTGACTCTCACACTAATGATATAGCGGTTCCCAAACTTTTTTAGCCACGCACCCCCTTCTATGTCTCAACTGGGTTGACGCACCCCCGATCCCCCACCCCTTAAAAAAAACGCAACAAGCTTTATTATAGCCATATTAAAGTCGCCATGTTTATTCATGCTAAAATGACCAGAACACACATATAACATGATAATCACAATCACAACAATGCGCTCTCGCATTTAAATTAAACTGAAACACTGTAACACAGTTCCAATATAATGAAACAAAGTTATGCGCAGGCTTCCACTTTTAAGAGCAAAGAGGATGGATGACATGCTCAGACTCAGTGGCAGAAAGCAGATAAGTTGAGGAAAATGTTAGAAAATTTTGAACATTGAACAAAAATTGCAGCAAGTTTAAATGACCGTGGAACTAACACAACCCGTCATCATAACACAGGTTATGGAAATAAAATTTGAACGCCAGTAATTTTAATTCTATTCCAATAAAGTTCCAATAAAGATATTTTCCCTGATTTCAGCCAATTGAGCATATTTGCGAGAATGAATAAAGTACCACAAGCTAGGTGCAAATGCAGTGGTAGAAGAATATAACTTCTTCTATGCTTCACTTTAAGATGACGTGCATTTTGAAAAGCCTGCATTTATTTATTCATTAAAATTACAGTTTCTGATTTAAAATTTTACAAAGGAAATGTTTATTTACACAACTTTATTGTGTGAAAACAAAAAAAATTATCAGACCGCCATTACATTTTTCATCTCGCGCACCCCCTAGAGGCAGCTTGCGCACCCCTGGGGGTGTGCGCACCCCACTTTGGGAATCAATTTCCAACATAAACCCCAAGGATAAACTCTTGAGTTAAATTTATAGGCTGTTCTCAACAAAGAAGAACAGAGAAATGATTGAAGAGTAGAGGTAGCTCAGTAGACAAGAATCAGTAGAGTAGACTTGTTATGTACTGAAGGAAAAAATCTTGATATTGTACTGATTTATTTAAAAGACGACAGTAGTCCTATTGTAAAAAAAAAAAACAAAAAACAGGATTTGACAGATTTGAGAGTTGATAAAACAGTTTCCACTTTCCAGTCATTTGCTATCCAGGTATAAAGATGATAAGAAAAAACAGTATTGTAAAAAAAAAAAAAAAGGACAACTGATACAATATTTTTTGTAATTTTGCTGATACTTCTAATCTACTGCATTGAAAAGAGCGCAAGAGAAATACTACAGTGTACTACAGTAAAAAGGAAAAGGCTGGTTTTGTGTAAAAGAAATAATAATAATAAAAAAAAAGTAATTTCCCTGTAAATTAATTTTGTGTTGTACATGATTCGAACCGTGATTCAAATTGTATCGTGAGTTGAGTGAATCGTGGCATCCCTACATCTCAGTGTTTCTGTTAAATAGATGTTGATTAATATTGTATTTTTTTAAAAAAACACTGGTAGATAGAGATGAGCAGGAGCCTTGAAGGATCCTGAAGTTCAGACAGATCTATATGGAGCTTCAGTCCTAATAAGTTAAATATTCTGGTCAAACAACAGATGCTGTAATCCAGGATGAGCTACTGTGAGACGTTGTTTCTGCAGCCCAGACATTGAACAGTCAGCTGTCAGCTTTCATCCAGATCAACTGAGAGTCCACCAGTGTTCCTGGAGTGGACGTTGACTGTATATTCCTGAGACATAACAAAGACTGGTGATTTTATATTCAAGTGTTGGGTCCAGACATTCTGGACCTGCAGGAACAGAGATGGTCTGACAAAGAAGAATATAACAGCACCAGTATTTGTGCTCATGTGTACAGTTTCATATGCAGCATTTAGACGTTTTGAGTTTCTGGTTCCTCTGGTAAAATGTAGACACTTGCCTTTCTTGAACCTTCCAGACTGTCTGGTACCACAAAGTCTTCTCATCCTTATAGATCAACATGGAACATTTTTGTGTCCTTTTACTTTGATCCAAATAAGTCCTTGAGATACAAGTGGCTGAAAATGAGTTTCCATCCCAGAGTGGGTGAGTTGAGGTGCTTCAGGAATCTGTCTTGGATTCCTCTTGGACGTCTCCCTGGATTAGTGTTTCAGGCATGTCCCACCAGGAAGAGGCCCTGGGGACGACCCAGGAGACAATGTAGAGATTAGATTTCTCAACAAGACAGTTGTAACCTTTTACAATCTATCAAATAAGCCTTGTGGCGTTCCACAGGGCTCAATGCTTGGGCCTCTATTATTTTCTTTGTATTTACTTCCCCTTGGCTTCATTTTTAGAAAGCACAACATTTCTTTACATTGTTATGCAGATGACACTGAAGTCTATGTGCCCCTAAAACAGGAGGATGTCAGCTCCATCCAATCGCTAACTGAGTGGAGGAACTGAAAGCCTGGATTGTTCTAAACGTTTTAGATTTGAATGAAAAGAAGACAGAAGTAATTATTTATGGTCCTGGTGTCACCAGTGGATCTTCTCCTGTGGACTTAGGTCCCTTGGGACAGTATGAGAAGTCTACAGTTGGCTTGGCTTGACAAGCTTCATCTGGTTTATAAGTGAAGTTTTTCTGGAATCATCCTCATGACACACATTTTATAAGAATAGAAAAATAGAATTAGACCAGAAGAGAGTGAAACAAAGCTTTGATGGAGGTCTGGTGAGCAGGGTTGACTTCAGTTTAGAGGACCAATCTGTCAATGAAATGAATGCTGATGTGAAGAGACAGTTTAGTTACTGATTCCTGATGTTCAGATGATCCTTTTTTATTGATCATGTTCCTTCAACATTAAATCACAGTCTTCAGAGCCTTGTTAATAAATCAACTGTGTTCAGTGACCTGTATCAGTCTCTGCAGCAGCTTCCAGCTGCAACAGTCACTTCAGTTTCTGTTCAGTCTGACTGACGGAGGTTTTTGTACGACTGTTTTTCACTGTGTGAACACCCACTGACTGTTGATTTCATTATCACCCAGACAGTAGTAAACTGCAGCATCTTCAGCCTGAACTCCACTGATGGTCAGAGTGAAGTCAGTGTGTGATCCACTACCTGTAAAACGACCTGGTGTACCTGAAGCTCTCCTGTTAGCATAATACATGATGAGTTTTGGAGGTTGTCCATCTCTCTGCTGATACCAGGATAAGAGTTGAAAGGTACCAGCACTGTCTATATAATTAACACTCTGACTGGTTTTACAGGTGATGGTGACGGATCCTCCCAGATCAGATGTCACTGCTCCAGACTGAGTCACTGTGACCTGACCTCTGACCTCTGAGGATACAGAGACAAAAACAGAAAGCAGCTTCATGGTTTTGTGGGCTTCATTTCAGAGGGACGGATGTTCACAGAGGAGAGGAGTTTGATCCTCTGGACTTTACCTGTGAAGCAGCAGCAGAGAGAGTCCAGATGAGGATGCAGATCAGAGTCATGTTCTTGACCAGGAGGATTTCTGTGGCTTCTGTTGTCTTGAAGGACAGCTGTCAGTCATCCAGAGTTCAAGCGTCAGGACTATAAAGTCTCCCAGAGCACTGGAGCATGGTGCTGCTGATGCAAATGTTATGGAAATGGTCTCACTCTCAAAGGGAGCTTTCCTGCTTTCACCCTTTGATGGAAACTGATGTCAGAACAACACTTGAAGGAGGTTTCAGTTTCTGAAATGTTCCTGCAGGACAGATGAGGATTTATGAGTTCATAAAAGCAAGGATGGATAGGTGTGACCTCTATTCCTCCTTGTCTCCTCCACTCTCATCTCAGCTCTCAGACACCAGTTTATCAGGAGAAAGAAAGTTCTTGTGTCCCTGATGGACACAATGAAGAGCATCCTCAGTGGGACAAAGTGGTGCTTCAAGGACCTTCAGCAGTCACTAGAACAGGACTGTCAGAGGCTCTTTATCCAACCTAGCAGACCTTTACGCCCCCATGTGGTCACAGTTGGTATTAATGAACAGACTGGATTTAATGAAGCAGTGAAAAATCAAAACATGTTTATGAACATTAACTATTAAGATATATCAGACACAGTTATAGATTATATATAATAAATGTCCTTGATATAAATCTATTTCATATTAATAGATTTCTAGTAGAATGAGACGTTTGATAAAACGACACAGAACATTTGAATCATTTGAAAACAAACATCTTTATTATCTGAAAACATGAACTGATTAACAATGAAGGAAAATTTCCTCTTTGGAGATTAAAGGAGAAAAAGAGAACGATACACAGAGTTAATGAAGAAGATCAACAAAGTAAAACCAGGATGAGAGTCTGAGACAGTCAGGTCAGGACTGGGAGCACTGGTCTCTCCTCAGAGTCTCTGAGACTGGAGTCTGGGAGCCCTGGGTGGCCTCACAGGTCACAGAGCCCACCTTCCTCCACTGGTCTGCAGGGAGCCTCAGGGTGCTGGTCCAGCTGTAGTGGCCGTCCTTCTGCATCACCCTGGAGCTGCTGCTGCTGCTGCTGCTGCTGCTGCTGCTGCTGCTGCTGCTGCTGCTGCTGCCGTCCACCTTCCAGGACAGACTCCAGTCTGAGGGGAAGCCCTTGTTGGCCAGACACATGAGCGTGGCCTTCCCCTGCTGCAGCTCCTCAGTGGAGGGGGGCAGCACCGTCAGGGAGGGGGCCACAACACCTAGGAGACACCAGTCAGTTCAGACATCAGCAACCACACAGCTGCACTTGGACACCTTCACTGTGAGAAAGAACATTTGAATTTTCCTTCCAGAAGTTTCTGTCAGATGTTCTTCTGCTCCACCAGTCACTCACTCACGTTGTTTCACTTCCCTTCAAGAAACTTTTCATGTATAACAGCACAGAGAGAATTATTATCCAGTTTAACTGCAAACATGTCAAATTAGTCCTGGAAGAAGCAAAATAAACTAAGACCTCCAACATATTTAATATAATGTGTTGATAACAGATAACAGAAAATTAAATGATGGAAAATTAAAGTGAAAACAAAGAAATGTGTTTGATGTAAGTTTGAATCATCAAAACTCAAATAAATCAGATTTCAGTCTTCCAGAATAGTTTTCCTCATTTTCCAACAGACATCTTCACCCTTTTAATAGCAATATTATCAGTTTGCTCAGTTGTAGTTGGAGACCAGATTCTAACTGATCAGATAAAGTCATGATCTTTGAACTCTGATAATTATTCTCAGAAATAATGACATTATCTTATCCACACGACAGATCAAATTTAATTTTCAGGAACGTTACAGTCAAGATCTTTCACTGAGGTGTTTCTCAGATTAGGCCACAAAACAAAATAGATCAAAAAAGATTTAAACTAACAGTGTTTTAAATTAAAAAAATATATTTGTTTTTCTTTCAGTCAGTCAAAATAAGACATTTTAAATATGAGTAGCAATATTGAGTTAAATGTTTAGAATCTAGAAATGAACTTACGTCCAACTTCCAGTCTGGTTCCTCCACCGAACGTGAACCACAGTGATACAAACTCGTTGATCCGTCGTACAAAAACCTCTGACTGCAGAGAGACACGCTCTCTGACTCTGAAACAAACAAACAACACAATCATTCAAGGTTTTATAGTTGAGGAGCTCATGTCTGAACTCTTCATTTATTCAGATTTAATCACATCTCAGTGTTTCTGTTAAATAGATGTTGATGAATATTGTATTTGGAAGTCTGTGGATATTCTCATTTATCCAGGTAAGTTCCATTCTTGCAACAATTGAATCAAAGGCAACTGGACTTAGATTTGTCTAGAAGACGTTTCGCCTCTTATCCAAGCGGCTTCATCAGTTCTCAACGCATCAGTCTGACTAGTCCGCACTAGTCTGACAAACAGTGGAGTAAGACTCTGGTTTTTAACCTCTGTGGGGGTGTGCACCCACCACTTCCTAAAGACAATACTTTGTTAGTGGAGTTTCACTGGACCCTTTGTTTGGGTCAGGAGAGCCACACCAGTGAAAGGACAGTCATTAGGGGTCAGTGGGGCCACTGGTGGACAACAGTCGTTAGGCATGAGGTGTGGTTACCAGTGAACGACTGTCGTTATGTTTCTTTGAGCAACTTGAGTTTAGTTTAGTTCAGTCCTTGTTATTCAGTCTCTTAGGAACAGTAGCGAGGGCTGCGTTGTAAATGGGAGAAAGATGAAATCTTAAACCACCTCCCCTGTTTAGAGACGGCTTTTCTAATTTAACGTAGATGGATTCTTTTACTCCTCTCTCAAACCATCTGTCCTCTCCGTCCAAGATTTTCACGTTTTTGTCCTCAAAAGAGTGAGCCTTCTCCTTTATATGTACATTAACAGCAGAAACTGGACCTGAGGAGTTCGCCCTTCTGTGTTGAGCCATGCGTTTGTTCAGTGGTTGTTTGGTTTTTCTTTGCATTCCTCACTGCATTGGACAGCATATACCAAATTGTATTTGGAAAACACTGGTAGATAGAGATGAGCAGGAGCCTTGAAGGATCCTGAAGTTCAGACAGATCTATATGGAGCTTCAGCCCTAATAAGTTAAATATTCTGGTCAAACAACAGATGCTGTAATCCAGGATGAGCTACTGTGAGACGTTGTTTCTGCAGCCCAGACATTGAACAGTCAGCTGTCAGCTTTCATCCGTATCAACTGAGAGTCCACCAGTGTTCCTGGAGTGGACGTTGACTGTATATTCCTGAGATATAACAAAGACTGATGATTTTATATTCAAGTGTTGGGTCCAGACATTCTGGACCTGCAGGAACAGAGATAGTCTGACAAAGAAGAATATAACAGCACCAGTATTTATGCTCATGTGTACAGTTTCATATGCAGCATTTAGACGTTTTGAGTTTCTGGTTCCTCTGGTAAAATTTACACACTTGCCTTTCTTGAACCTTCCAGACTGTCTGGTACCACAAAGTCTTCTCATCCTTATAGATCAACATGGAACATTTTTGTGTCCTTTTACTTTGATCCAAATAAGTCCTTGAGATACAAGTGGCTGAAAATGAGTTTCCATCCCAGAGTGGGTGAGTTGAGGTGCTTCAGGAATCTGTCTTGGATTCTTCTTGGACGTCTCCCTGGATTAGTGTTTCAGGCATGTCCAACCAGGAAGAGGCCCTGGGGACGACCCAGGAGACAATAGATTAGATTTCTCAACCAAGACAGTTGTAACCTTTTACAATCTATCAAATGAGCCTTGTGGCGTTCCGCAGGGCTCCATGCTTGGGCCTCTATTATTTTCTTTGTATTTGCTGCCCCATGGCTTCATTTTTAGAAAGCACAACATTTCTTTACATTGTTATGCAGATGACACTGAAGTTTTATGTGCCCCTAAAACAGGAGGATGTCAACTCCATCCAATCGCTAACTGAGTGGAGGAACTGAAAGCCTGGATGGCTCTAAACGTTTTAGATTTTAATGAAAAGAAGACAGAAGGGCCGCCCCGGTGGCGCGGTGGTTAGGGCAGGCGGCCCATATACTGAGGCTACAGTCCTCGTGCGGCTGGTCGTGAGTTCGATTCCCGGCTCAGTGACCCTTTGCCGCATGTCTTCCCCACTCTCTCTCTGCCCCCTTTCCTGTCTCTGCACTATCAATAAAAGGCCACTACAGCCAAAAAAAATCTTTAAAAAGAAGACAGTATGAGAAGTCTACAGTTGGCTTGGCTTGACAAGCTTCATCTGGTTTATAAGTGAAGTTTTTCTGGAATCATCCTCATGACACACGTTTTATAATAAGAATAGAAAAATAGAATTAGACCAGAAGAGAGTGAAACAAAGCTTTGATGGAGGTCTGGTGAGCAGGGATGACTTCAGTTTAGAGGACCAATCTGTCAATGAAATGAATGCTGATGTGAAGAGACAGTTTAGTTACTGATTCCTGATGTTCAGATGATCCTTTTTTATTGATCAGGTTCCTTCAACATTAAACCACAGTCTTCAGTCTTCTTGTGTCCCTGATGGACACAATGAAGAGGATCCTCAGTGGGACAAAGTGGTGCTTCAAGGACCTTCAGCAGTCACTAGAACAGGACTGTCAGAGGCTCTTTAATCAACCCAGCAGACCTGTACGCCCCCATGTGGTCACAGTTGGTATTAATGAACAGACTGGATTTAATGAAGCAGTGAAAAATCAAAACATGTTCATGAACATTAACTATTAAATGATATAAGGTTTCCACCAGACTGGACCCACTGCAGAGAGAGAAAACATGGTCCAGTTCAGATCAGAGTCCACCTCAGCGTTTCACTTCCCTCTCTGATGTCAGTAACCATGGCAACAGACAGGCATCACTGCTGAAGCACAGCAGCAGACAGGTTTCAGGACTGAAGATGAAACTGCTGAAAACAGTTTTTTAGAGTCACTTTGGTCCATTGTTCCGTCACAAAGACGTTCTCTGACAATCAATCACATGAAATCAGTCACATACAGTCACGAGGAGCCTGATTGAAAGTTTGATCAAGTTACAGACTTTTGAACCGAAGCAACAGATACATCTGTAATAATAACTGCTGTGGTCATGTCACCAGTGTCAAGGACAGTGTCGTGTTCACTGGTGATGATATTTTTGAGTCGTTTTAGTTTATCAGCACAACTTGCTGAATGTGAAGCTGAAATAAATTTAGACTGATCACAACTTGATATCAAACCATCGCCTGGGTTGGCTGGAGAGACAGACTGAGCTCATCTTTTCTCTGCTCCATCCTCTGTTCACCCAGGTGTGAGGACACACTATCAGGAGTGAATCTGTTCATTCTGGCAGAAAAGCAGAAACAGCAGGAGAGTCACTTCCTGTTTGTTAAAGGTCTGCTGCAGTCTGGTCTCCAGCACATCTGGATAAACTGATATAAATAATTAAAAGTATTGTTCAGGAATAGGTGTTAAATGTAAGTGTTGATATTGACACCCAGACATTTTTTATTAATTATTTAAAAAAGGTAAAAAAAAAAAAAAAAAAAAAAAATCAAGATTTTTCCATTTTTTGTTCTATGATGATGTTGTTGTTTGATCATAAAATAGGAGGAAAATTTAAAAAATCATCATGAGACTGACTGAAGTCTCTGCTGGAGTCACTGAGACCATTTCCATAACATTTGCATCAGCAGCACCATGCTCCAGTGCTCTGGGAGACTTTATAGTCCTGACGCTTGAACTCTGGATGACTGACAGCTGTCCTTCAAGACAACAGAAGCCACAGAAATCCTCCTGGTCAAGAACATGACTCTGATCTGCATCCTCATCTGGACTCTCCTCTGCTGCTGCTCCACAGGTAAAGTCCAGAGGATCAAACTCCTCTCCTCTGTGAACATCCATCCCTCTGAAATGAAGCCCACAAAACCATGAAGCTGCTTTCTGTTTTTGTCTCTGTATCCTCAGAGGTCAGAGGTCAGGTCACAGTGACTCAGTCTGGAGCAGTGACATCTGATCTGGGAGGATCCGTCACCATCACCTGTAAAACCAGTCAGAGTGTTAATTTTATAGACAGTGCTGGTGCTACCTTTCAACTCTTATCCTGGTATCAGCAGAGAGATGGACAACCTCCAAAACTCATCATGTATTATGCTAACAGGAGAGCTTCAGGTACACCAGGTCGTTTTACAGGTAGTGGATCACAAACTGACTTCACTCTGACCATCAGTGGAGTTCAGGCTGAAGATGCTGCAGTTTACTACTGTCTGGGTGCTAATGACATTAGTGGTGTGTTTTACACTCAATGGGTGTTCACACAGTGAAAAACAGTCGTACAAAAACCTCCGTCAGTCAGACTGAACAGAAACTGAAGTGACTGTTGCAGCTGGAAGCTGCTGCAGAGACTGATACAGGTCACTGAACACAGTTGATTTATTAACAAGGCTCTGAAGACTGTGGTTTAATGTTGAAGGAACATGATCAATAAAAAGGGATCATCTGAATATCAGGAATCGATAACTAAACTGTCTCTTCACATCAGCATTCATTTCACTGACAGATTGGTCCTCTAAACTGAAGTCATCCCTGGTCACCAGACCTCCATCAAAGCTTTGTTTCACTCTCTTCTGGTCTAATTCTATTTTTCTATTCTTATTATAAAACGTGTGTCATGAGGATGATTCCAGAAAAACTTCACTTATAAACCAGATGAAGCTTGTCAAGCCAAGCCAACTGTAGACTTCTCATACTGTCCCAAGGGACCTAAGTCCACAGGAGAAGATCCACTGGTGACACCAGGACCAAAAATAATTACTTCTGTCTTCTTTTCATTCAAATCTAAAAAGTTTAGAGCAATCCAGGCTTTCAGTTCCTCCACTCAGTTAGCGATTGGATGGAGTTGACATCCCCCTGTTTTACGGGCACATAGACTTCAGTGTCATCTGCATAACAATGTAAAGAAATGTTGTGTTTTCTAAAAATGAAGCCATGGGGCAGCAAATACAAAGAAAATAATAGAGGCCCAAGCATTGAGCCCTGTGGAACGCCACAAGGCTTATTTGATAGATTGTAAAAGGTTACAACTGTCTTGGTTGAGAAATCTAATCTCTCCATTGTCTCCTGGGTCGTCCTCAGGGCCTCTTCCTGGTGGGACATGCCTGAAACACTAATCCAGGGAGACGTCCAAGAAGAATCCAAGACAGATTCCTGAAGCACCTCAACTCACCCACTCTGGGATGGAAACTCATTTTCAGCCACTTGTATCTCAAGGACTTATTTGGATCAAAGTAAAAGGACACAAAATGTTCCATGTTGATCTATAAGGATGAGAAGACTTTGTGGTACCAGACAGTCTGGAAGGTTCAAGAAAGGCAAGTGTCTACATTTTACCAGAGGAACCAGAAACTCAAAACGTCTAAATGCTGCATATGAAACTGTACACATGAGCATAAATACTGGTGCTGTTATATTCTTCTTTGTCAGACCATCTCTGTTCCTGCAGATCCAGAATGTCTGGACCCAACACTTGAATATAAAATCATCAGTCTTTGTTATGTCTCAGGAATATACAGTCATACGGTCCAGGAACACTGGTGGACTCTCAGTTGATACGGATGAAAGCTGACAGCTGACTGTTCAATGTCTGGGCTGCAGAAACAACGTCTCACAGTAGCTCATCCTGGATTACAGCATCTGTTGTTTGACCAGAATATTTAACTTATTAGGGCTGAAGCTCCATATAGATCTGTCTGAACTTCAGGATCCTTCAAGGCTCCTGCTCATCTCTATCTACCAGTGTTTTTTTTTTTTTTTAAATACAATATTCATCAACATCTATTTAACAGAAACACTGAGATGTAGGGATGCCACGATTCACTCAACTCACGATATAATTTAAATCACGGTTCGAATCATGTACAACACAAAATTAATTTACAGGGAAATTACTGTTTTTTTATTTTTATTATTTCTTTTACACAAAACCAACAATACTACATTGTAGTATTTCTCTTGCGCTCTTTTCAATGCAGTAGATTAGAAGTAGCAGCAAATGACAAAAATATTGCATCAGTTTTCCTTTTTTTTTTTTTTTTTTTTTTTACAATACTGTTTATTTCTTATCTTCTTTATACCTGGACATAGGCGGAAATCCCGGGGGGGACACAGGGGACGTGTCCCCCCCTTCCATAAAGTTGTCCCCCCAAAAAAATCATTGTAAGCACACAAAAACAATTGAATAATAATAAAGTCATGTTCGATAAAAGTACAACACAAGCGCTGCAAATTATAAACGTAAACACCTTTTTTTAAATTGTTGAAACATTGTGACCCCCCTATTTCTCAAAGTGGTTTAGTCCACATGCTGTTTCTAAGGGGCGGGGCTACCGGCAGCTCCGTGTGTCCGCAAGCAAACGATCGTCTCGTACAGACTGTACTGAGTGATGTATGAAAACCAGTAAGTCATTAATCACACCGCTTGTTTAACAAACTCAAGGTTGTAACATGAAAGTGACATTTCTCTTGTTTGGTCCGAAATCAGCCTCTCTCTTTTTGTTTTTTTAATCAGCACGACAGTAAGCAAATAGCCTAGCTTATGATGGTTAACAGGCTCAAACCAGTATGTAGAATAGTGGTGAGGGATACAAATACAACACTACAATATAATAATACCACCTAATACCATTGTTGATTTTTCAGTTTGAACATTGAAAAACCTGTATACAGGTAGAATATGCACTGATACACAACAATGCTACAACTACTATTATTACTTTTTCTAACATTCAACAGGCTGTGGGCTCAACCCTGCAAGGCAAGTTCCAAAGGAGCAGGAGAGAGAGAGGGAGAGAGAGTTTTATTTCATGTCCCCCCCAGGAATTACGCTCTGAAATTTTACTGTTTTATTGTCCCCCCCCCCCCCAAATGAAATGGGATTTTCGCCCCTGTACCTTGATAGCAAATGACTGGAAAGTGGAAACTGTTTTATCAACTCTTAAATCTGTCAAATCCTGTTTTTTTTTTTTTGTTTTTGTTTTTGTTTTTTACAATAGGACTACTGTCGTCTTTTAAATAAATCAGAACAATATCAAGATTTTTTCCTTTACTACATAACAAGTCTACTCTACTGATTCTTGTCTACTGGGCTACCTCTCTACTCTTCAGTCGTTTCTCTGTTCTTCTTTGCTGAGAACAGCCTATAAATTTAACTCAAGAGTTTATCCTTGGGGTTTATGTTGGAAATCGACATGTTGTATGTCATTAGTAATGTTAAAATGTACTGTTTTCTTAGGTCCGGAAAACTGCTAGCGATAGAGTGCTTGCCCATTAGCATCTATTTTTTTGATTGTGTTTTAATTCATGTTACTTATTTGTGTTTCTTTTAGTTTTACAAAATCTCTCTGGTTGATGAAAGACTTGCCAATAAAGCTCTTGGAAGAGGATACAAATGGATTCTTTATTAGTAGACATGTTAGCTATCTGCCTGGCTGCACCGGAGAAGCAGTGGGGGCAGAATAGAAGTTGAATGACAACGTAGTTTAAGTCGAGTGTGCCCTCTGCTGGCCTGGAGGCCGCACCGCGATTAATGGTTTAAATCGATTCGAATCTTAATTTAAACAAATCGATTTAAATCGATTTTTTTTTTCAAAATATCGCAGCATACCTACTGAGATGTAGTTAAATCTGAATAAATGAAGAATTCAGACATGAGCTCCTTCACTTAAAAAACTTGAATGATTCTGTTGTTTGTTTGTTTCAGAGTCAGAGAGCGTGTCTCTCTGCAGTCAGAGGTTTTTGTACGACGGATCAACGAGTTTGTATCACTGTGGTTCACGTTCGGTGGAGGAACCAGACTGGAAGTTAACGGTAAGAACATCTGACTCATTTAATAACCTCAAGTTTATATCTACTCTACTGTGTTTTATAGCTGCAGACATTATTAAACCATATATTATAAATGAAGAGACTAAAATCATTTAATCTCTGAAGAAAAACGTCCAGTTTACTGGATCATTTTAAATCTCTTTAAACTTCAGAGTTAAATATGAACTGTTTTAAAGTGGAGCTCAGCTCTTAACTACTGTTTTAGAAAATCTAATGATAAAATAATATCAAAACTCTCTCACACAAGTTACAGTAAGTGTAATCTGTAAAGTAAGTTAGCAGGTTAAAGTTATTCTCTGTGGCTTCGGTTCATTTCTTGAATGAAAACATCTGTCAAACATCTGGAAGTTTATTTCTCTAAATAATTCAGACAAACAGCAAAACACAATTAATGAGCTGCTAAAGTCTGAACTTGTTCAAACTCCTCAGTTTGTCTTTCAGATCTAGAGTTTTTGTCCCAGAACATGTCAGTGACATCAGGATGACCAGTTTAGGTGTTTCTGTGAACAAACTAAACATTGAAAATACTGAGCCATGTTGTCAGTATCACTGTGTTCACTGGAAGACTTTTCTAATGGAAACTCTGGCTGAGGTTTGATGACAAAGATGAACATTTTGATGAACATGCACTTCAATTTCAACAGAATAAAGTTCCACATGACTGAATGATTTCATGTGATTTGTTGTCAGAGCATGTCTTTGTTAAAAATTAGAAAACAGTGGGCTAAAATGACTTTAAACCATGAGAACAGCTGAAGAATGAAACGTCTCCAGCAGTTTCATCTTCAGTCCTGAAACCTGTCTGCTGCTGTGCTTCAGCAATGATGCCTGTCTGTTGCCATGGTTACTGACATCAGAGAGGGAAGTGAAACGCTGAGGTGGACTCTGATCTGAACTGGATATTGTTTTCTCTCTCTGCAGTGGGTCCAGTCCGCCCCTCCCTGACGGTGCTGCCCCCC
>JAGFBZ010001100.1:0-29185 GCA_018398805.1 Hirundichthys speculiger
TACAACTAAACTTGCCTTGTCTTCACCAGAAGCTCAAGAATGAAGTTAAGACTCATGAAGGAAACGGGGATGAAGAACCAGCAGCTCATCAAGAACCTGAGAGCTGACCTGGACTCTCTCCGCCATCAGACGGAGCAGGAGAAGGCCTCCCTGCAACAAATTTCCAAAGAAACAGAAATCCGTTTGCCGTTGGAGCTGGAACACCTGAAAGACTCGAGCCAAGAGCTCAGGTGCAGATGTGAGGCTGATGTTCAAGCAGCACGAGACGAGGCAGAAAGACTTCAACGGGAACTGGAAGAAATGAAGGTGCACGCTGAAGACCTGAAGCTCAACAACCAGAGAGCTGAGAAGGATTTGGAGGATCTGAAAACTGACCCCAAACAGCTTATCTGCCCCGACGATCACGGCAGAGATGACTTTGGTCTCGCAATTTTCACGCGTGATGGACTGAGCCAACAGGTGGCGAGCCAACCTGTGGTCCCCTCTGGTCCTGAGACCCCTGTGGTCCCCTCTGGTCCTGAGACCCCTGTGGTCCCTGTGGTCCCCTCTGGTCCCCTCTGAGACCCCTGTGGTCCCCTCTGGTCCTGGTCCCCTGAGACCCCTGTGGTCCCCTCTGGTCCCCTGAGACCCCTGTGGTCCCCTCTGGTCCTGAGTGGTCCCCTCTGGTCCCCCTGTGACCCCTGTGGTCCCCTCTGGTCCTGAGACCCCTGTGGTCCCCTCTGGTCCCCTGTGGTCCCCTGGTCCTGAAACCCCTGTTGGTCCCCTCTGGTCCTGAGACCCCTGTGGTCCCCTCTGGTCCTGAGAACCCCTGTGGTCCCCTCTGGTCCCTGGTCCCTGAGACCCCTGTGGTCCGGTCCCCTCTGGTCCTGAGACCCCTGTGGTCCCCTCTGGTCCTGAGACCCCTGTGGTCCCCTCTGGTCCTGAGACCCCTCCCCTCTGGTCCCCTGGTCCCCCTGTGGTCCCCTCTGGTCCTGAGAACCCCTGTGGTCCCCTCTGGTCCCCTCTGGTCCTCTGAGAACCCTGTGGTCCCCTCTGGTCCTGAGACCACAGAGTTGGTCCAGTCGTCTCAGGAAGGAAAGGATCCTGATACTGAGCCCATATCGGTGACTCATGCCTCAGAGGAAATCTTCCCAGAGACAATAGAGGAGCTCGACCCTGAGCCCCAAATGGTGGACCAGCCTTCTGGACAAACTGTCCCAGAAACAGGAAAAAAGAAAAAATCCGTTTTTCAAAGACTGAGGAGCTTTCTGAGCAGGAAGAAATCAAAAAAATCGTAAAGACAGAAGCCCAGAACTTAAATCCCCTCGCCTTCCTTTTGATTATCAATTTGAAGGATTTACCCCTGACTTTATTTCTTTATTTTTGACTTTATTTCTTTATTGGTTTTGATTTTGATTGTAAATAACTTTGTTGACTATGAGCTGTTCTTTATTGTTTGCAGAGTCTCAGTGGCCTGGCGTTCTCACATTAGAGATGTCCAGACTATTGAGTGTATCTCTGTTAAAAGCTCATGTCATCTTTCTTGCTTTGATCACAGTTACTTGATTTTTTTTTTGTAAATATTGAATTTAAGGTAATTTAAGTCCTGTTTTAGTTTGTTGTTTTTTTTTTTATTGATTTATTAACTGACTACTGATTCAGGAATGAGCGGATTTTTGCTCATACTTGTTAATAACCATTTTTATTTGCCGTTGCTTTATTGATTTATTGATTGTTTGACTTACATTTATTAATGACCATCAATTTTAAGATTTTGATTTTATGTATACTTTTAATTCCTGATTTTATTTCTTGTTATTTTATTGATTTTTTCATCAATTTACAACTGATTCAGCAATTTTCTGACTTTTCATCATATGTATACTTGTTATTTCCTGATTTATTTGATGTTGCTTTTTTTTTACCTTAATAGTTATTATTCCTTACATTTATTAATAACCATTGATTTATGAATTTTGGCTGTTTGTATGCCTTTAATTTCTGATTTTATTGATCTATTTGCTGTTTTAGTTTTTTTTGCTGATTGCCTGTTATTGATTAAATGCATATTTGTTTGAAATAAATTTTCACTTCTCTTGACCCTTTAGTAAAGACTCATTAATATATTTAATTTGCAATTCTTTGCATTTTAAAATACCTGCTCCCTTGCTTTGCCTTTATAATTATACAGTAATTGATTTTTAAAGACTGTGCACTGGCACAGCTCTATTATCAAATAAGTACTAATACTAGTTATCAGTAGAGTCATAATGACAGTAATATCATGGAAATGAGAAAATGTGTACAATGTTTCTTATAACATTTGCTGTCGTTTGCTATTCTGAGTCAGAATCAGCATTCCTTTATCTGCCATCTAATAAAACACATTAAAACGTGGAGATGTGGAAACTGCATCTCTATGAATCTAAACTTTACTATCAGACACACACAGAAAAAGATGTTTCTAAACTGTTAGTAAACATTTCTGGTTTCAACTTTCATTTCAAACATGAAGCAAAAGTAAACAAAAATGTGACTTGTAATTTTTAAGTGGATGTATTGCAAACTCTATGGATGTCATAGTATGAGAATTCTCGCATAATTTGTAGCAGCTCTGCAGCAGCTCTGCAGCAGCAGCTGCAGCAGGTGCAGCCTCTTCCGTCGCCGCTGCAGCAGGAGCTGCAGCAGGAGCTGCAGCAGGGGCAGCCTCTTCCGTCGCCGCTGCAGCAGGAGCTGCTGCAGCAGGTGCAGCCTCTTCCGTCGCCGCTGCAGCAGCAGGAGGTGCAGCCTCTTCCGTCGCCGCTGCAGCAGGTGCAGCTGCGCCGCTGCAGCAGAGCTGCAGCAGGTGCAGCCTCTTCCGTCGCCGCTGCAGCAGGAGCTGCAGCAGGAGCTGCAGCAGGAGCTGCAGCAGCTGCAGCAGGAGCTGCAGCAGGTGCAGCCTCTTCCGTCGCCGGTGCAGCAGGAGCTGCAGCAGGGGCAGCTTCTTACATCGCCGCTGCAGCAGGTGCAGCCTCTTCCGTCGCTGCTGCAGCAGGTGCAGCCTCTTCCGTCGCCGCTGCAGCAGGAGCTGCAGCAGGAGCTGCAGCAGGAGCTGCAGCAGAATTTTAGCATAGACGAGGGCTGTGCGAGTTCATAAGATGGACAACTACCAGCTATGTGTCATGATGTCACCGACCCACTCCATGTAAAAGGGCAAAAGTTCATCTAATGTTAATACATTTACAGAAGCTTTGACAATTTTAAAGTTTTCAACAGCACACCAAGGGAAGGATGATCAGTCTCTACTTCATGGAGTTAGTTTTTTTTTTTTTGTTAAGTTGGATGATGTTTGCTCTAAAGTGTCAGGTATTACTTGTGGTGTTCCCCAGGGGTCCGTGCTGGGTCCTTAACTATTTATTTTCCATGTTAATGACATAGGCAGTGTCTCTAAATGTATGGAAACGTTCTATGGTTTTATTTTTATTTGCAGATGATTCAAGCATCTGTTGTTCTGGTGATGATGTGAGCTACTTGTCTGAGATCAATACTACAATAATACTCAGACTAAAAATATGGTTTAATATAAACAAATTATCATAAAACTTAAGTAAAATGGAAACAATGTCATTTGGAAACTGTACAATTCATTACTTCTAAAGTAAATATCAAAATAGATGGAGTTAATATACCTTCTTCCCCAGTTGTTGAGGTTTTCTTTCCAGAGCAAAACTAGAGAGACAGAAAGCATTTAAAAGCACTTCAAGACTGAACCAAGAGAAAAGAAAAGCTCTGATATTCAGTAAACTTCCAATGACAGACCTGGATTTAACGGAACTGCTAAACTAAACCAATTTAAGACCCACAGAGCTTTAAGCAATTATTGTTCCACAAATTTATATTCCCGTGTGCTGTATAATGCATGAAAGTTCCTGTTTTATATTTTCAATATGCAGATGTAACTACTGCGTAAGAAAGTGTTCTTCTGTCTGAGTCCTCAGTGCTACCCTTCCGTGTTTTAGATATTTCCCTCCTTTAACACACCTGGTTGAAATCAACAGATCACCAGCTTGTCATCAAGGTTTGCATTATTATTATAATTTTAGTTAATGATATTTGCTCGGGGGTCATGCTCTGAGTCTTAGTTTGGTCACCATTGAAATCATAGTATTATAAAATGACTTTTAATCCACTGACTTTTAAAGTTTGAATTTAGTGAACTTAACATGAAAATTTTCAAACATATATGGTAACATGGTTAAATGCTGACCAAAACATGAATTCAGGTCAGTATAGCAAATGTAGGTCAAATAACTCCCTAAACGTTGTTGGACAGAAACACCAGTGCGATCCCTGTGTTACATGAATAATTTTTGTTTACACAGAAAAAGGAGAGAGGAATCCCTCACCTGTGGCCATGTGAGGCTGATGCGGAACTGTAAATGTCATTCAGAGCACAAGACAGAATATATGGCAAAATAATTATTTCTCAGTTGCACTGTCTTTTTGTCATCGCTGGAAGCTAAAGCGAAATCGCAATTAAAAGTTGATTAATTGCACAGCCCTAGAACCTGAACCCTCTCTATTTAACCTTTCTGTCGTGTTCGGGTCAAATCTTACCGATTTCCTACTTTCATCAATCATAAGTATTGTGTTTTACATTTGATTGTCTCAGGGCCTTATGATATCCTCCACACTAGCCATTTGAACATCTATAATTGCTGATCACCACTTTCATTGAATTTTGAGTAGTTTATTCACCTTTGTAACACCTGTGGTGTTCCCGGTCAAAAATGACCACCATAGGAAATTAATGGGTGACCGTAAATTGTGTTCATCCATCAGATAGTACACAACCACAAATACACCACCACACACACACACACACACACACACACACACACACACATGTAGTAAATACATATTTTTAATTTGAACAAATAATTCCTATAATTACTCCTACAGGCATTCCTGTAATTACTTCTATTAATTAAATTAGATTATAGTCAATGTACATGTAGCCTAGGTAGGATTTAGTATTGTTTAACTGTCTTATTGGTTTTGGACTGTGGGAGGAAACTACAGTAACTGGGGGAAACCTGCACAGACACGGGCAGAACATACAAACTCCACACAGAAAGGTCCATCTGAACCAAGATCCAGCTGAACCTTCCTGCTGCGAAGTGTCAGTGCTAACCACTGAACTACTGCGCTGCCCGTCATAAAGAACACAGGAGAAGAACTGCAGCAGCTGCTGCTGGAACCAGCGACAGGTGATTTTAATTTGTGTAAATGGAAATACTGGAAATAACATGGAAATAATGTTATAATACTTTAGTTGCACTGGGACCGAAACCTCTAAAGTCGATCTTCTGGATTCTGTGAGGCTGAATTTCTGAGATTGAACTGCGAGATTAAATTTAAATCAAATTGATCTTTCTACAGAGAGAAAGGCCACACCGCCTTTTATGATTTTTTAATTCATCACAACATTTGTAAATAAATTCTTGGAACTAAGAAAAAATACCACCACAGCAGAATTTGTTGAAAATCTGTTTTATGGGTAGGCTAACTGAAGATGTCAACAACATCATGCACACTTCACGTGAACAGCGGTGAATTAACTAATCAAAACCTGGAAGCACTCGTGCGTCAATTAATGCGCCTTAAACATTTCAAACGGTCATTTTCAGAGTAGGCTACTGACAAGGCCTGGACAGCAGACAGCAGCTTTATTTTTTGAAAGAAAATCTGAGCAAAACATTTTATCGAAATATGAATAGATTTGCACTATAAAAAAACCTTGGGAGACCATGGAAGTTTAAAACAGAGTTCTCAAGGCTTGGCATTTGTGAACTGTGTGAACAAACAGAACTGTGCCTGAGCGCCCCCCTCTCAGCCCTGACGTTTCCGGCGCCCCCCCTAAAGGTCAAGAACGCCCCCTGTGGGGCGGTACCGCCCCCGTTGAGAAACCCTAAACCAGTGGTTCTCAAACTTTTAATGCTGTGTACCAACTGAGAAACTATTGAGCTCTCTGAGTACCACCATGATGACCAATTTTAAAATATAGCCATATATGCCTTCTAAATTAGATTTAAACACACAGGAGAGATGCACAGCTAAACGATCCAGGAAAATCTTACACTGTGATAGGAGAGACAGGATGAAGATGTTTGGTGCATCATGAGAGTCCCCTCACTAGCACAGACCTATAGCAGGGATGACTACAGAGTTAAAAACTGTATTAAAAAGGACGGTCTTAACCCTAATCTTGAATATAGAGAAGGAGTCTGGAAGATGATTCTATGACAGAGGAGCCTGATAGCTAAAGGCTCTGCCACCCTCTCTAGACCTACAGACTCTTGGAACAACAAGTAAAGCTGCATTTAGGGAGCAGAGTTTTCTGCTTGGACAGTATGGAACTATAAGGTCTTTTGGACATGTTTAAATAATACAGCTTGTTTAAAATGTGCGTTTTTTAAAAAATGCAATGCTGCAGAAAGGTTCAGGAAAAGAATTACAAGTTGTTTAGGGCCCACGTATTAGCATCGCAATGACAATGACTTGCAAATTAGAATAAGACAAGAGTATGGCCGCTTTTGTCTTGCTTTTTTCTGAAATGATTGAAAGTAGCGTGTCTTAACTCATTTCAAAGAATTATTTTTAAAAAATCTTTATAAGAGATTTTTTTTTTTTTTTTTTTTTTTTTTTAATAAAAAACTCCCACTGGGAGTGGATGCACCGGCTCAGTCTGGCAGGTTTTGATCCGTCCTCAACTCAACCTCAGTTCCCACAGGAGCGTTTCAGAGCTGGAGCTCTTCTGACGGCTGCCTCCTTTGCTGGCTTTCTGAGATTTCCTGAAGGTTTTGAGATCACATGAGAATCAAGCGGTAATTTGCTAGTTAAAATACATGTTTCTTGCCACGGCCTGTCCTTCATACATGTAAAAAGGATGAGTGGTTTCAAATAAAATGTGTTTCGACTCCCAAAATTAAACTGTCGTTGTACATAGTTGAAATCTTCTCTTAAGCCCTCAGAAGGACCGTGAGCAGAATCAAATCCCCACAAAAAGGAAGATGCACGAAAAACCATAAAGAGAGAAAAAAAGTTACAGATGATAAGCACAGAGAACAGCTAAACACAATGTAATCTTTATTGTCACTAAAACACAGAGCAGTTTGTTTTCTATTGAAATTTCTGTCTTTGCCACTGCAGTTACAGTTAAAAGCACCAACCACAGCACAAACACGTTAGACCTCGAGTTGGTAACAAAGTCTATCTGAACAACTGGCACCTCCTCCAAAAAGGTTATGAAATACTGGATTACACCTTGGATACTCATACTCTCAGTTCACTCTAAAGTGAATGAAATCTTAACTTTAGAGCGCTCCATCACATCTAGCACAGCCTCATTTCTCTCTCTGAAGTGAATGACGTCAGGTGACGTACCTTCCACCCAAAGCCCTGCTTCACCGTTGATGAATCATTTATGCCTAGCAAGCGGGACTTTACTCTGTGCAGTGGAAATTTTTATAGGTGTTAGTGGCGCAGTATAAAATACCACAGAAGAAAAAAAAAACAGAACAGTTCCTAAATTGCCAGCAAGTAACTGCTCTCTCTGAGTTTCTTCATTCTTGGTAAGTTCAGATCATCATCAAAATCACTCTGCAGTCTGTTCTTGATTCAGTAAATGTTTATGGCTAGTTTAGATAGATAGATAGATAGATAGATAGATAGATAGATAGATAGATAGATAGATAGATACTTTATTCATCTCAAAGAGAAATTTGCAGTTCCAGCAGCTTGCGAGTACAAAGAGTACAGCGAGTTTCTCTTGAGATATTTCAGATTGCCAGCATGTTCTTTTAATGATTTTTTATAATGAAAAAAAAATGTAAAAAGTTGAAAAAAGATGTTGTCTTGGCAAAATGGTAATAATAATAATAATAATAATAATAATAATAATAATAATATAAAAATGATGATTATGAAATAATTACAAGTGAATGTAAAAAAAAAAAAAACAAATTTGACTGGCTGATTAATGAGGCCAATTACAGGTCTTAGTTGAATAATTACTGAAGAAACGTGTAGCTGATTAACAGGCAGGTGGGAAATGATGAACACGTCTGTTTTCCTATCAGGAATATTGCTTTTTTGGGACATTTTTTATTTGTTTCCAGGTTTATACGGTGACTCTACTGCTGCTACTCTATAAAATTAATAATCGTGAATGACACTAATGAAACAACAATAATAGAAATAAGTCTTTCTAAAAAAAGGAGCCAACAAGACTATCCATAAATATTATTATTAGCAATAACCTAGATTACAATCATTCAGCCTATAATTTCTCTGTCAACAAACAAACAAAAGTGCAGTTTTGGGAAGGTACTTGAAGTTTTTCAAGCTTTGTGCTAATAATTTAACACATTATTTTGATTTAAAAATGTGTGTGCACTGCAAAATGCTGATTATAAAGACAGTATGTTTTATTTAATAAAAGTGTATTTATCTTTAGCAAATTTGTGCATCGTGTTTTTTTTAAACCATCATATCTTATATGGAGAGGAAAGAAAAAAATTTGAAAGTGAAATGAATAATAAATAGATAAAAATGCTTCCAGCTGTCCTAATTTCAGCCGTTAAGAAACTCATATTGGTTAACTTCTCTTTTAAAATTATGCTTTTCCACATTTTCTAATTCATCTACACTGTCTTGTTATGAATTATCATCTTAAACATGGCCACAAAACAAAGAACAAACTAAGAGTATGTGTTAATTATGTGTACAAAATACTTGTTTTTTTAGGGTGCTGACAACACTTCCTCCTGGGGGGTTTCCTAACTTTGGTGATCTGTTATCATATTTTCAAGGCAGTGCACATCCACAAAGACAAGAGTTTCAGCGGTCATTTTAATACTGGATGTGTACATCTGAACAGCAAGGACAGAGCGAATTTTCCATCCCAGTGGATTTGCTAGCACTCCTTCATTTTGCTTTAGTTCCAGAGATTGTTCCACAGAGACATGTTTTCAATACAGAGAAACTGAAACTGTCAGCAACTGAAACTGGCCAATCAGATCACTGCCTTCCCTCATTTTTGTATTTTTAATCTTAATACTTATCCTGCTGTTTGTGATCTTTTCTTAAAGCAGGACAGATTAATTTTTGTATTTTTTAAATTTTTATTTAGCAATTTGTCCACCCTTTAAACAACGTAGGTTCAGTGCCTTTTACATCTCTGAAAATGACTTTCATTACCCTTCACCAAGGAGGTTATGTTTTTGCCAGTGTTTATATGTCTGTCTGTCTGTGTACAAGATAACTCAAAAAGTTATGAATAGATTTTGATGAAATTTTCAGGAGTTGTCAGAAATGTGAAAAGGAAGAACTGATTTCATTTTGGGTGTGATCCGGAAGAAATCCTGGATTCTGGATCACTTTCAAATTTTCGATAACATTGTGCTCAATGGGGCCGAAAATTTTGTTTCCCTATATCTCCGTTAATTTTTACCCAAAACCCATGAAATTTGACTCAGGGATTGACAATGGAAACCTCTATCAAATTTCAAAGGCTGATCCGGATCTGATCCAGAAGGCGGATTTTATCGCGATCTGTAAATCACTATATGGGAGAATTGGTGCACTGTCTGCGCTCTCCGACTGATTTTCTAGTTTTGCCTCTTTTTCCGTCTCTCTCCCCTTGTCTCCTGAGTCATTTACTTTCTTGGGTAACTTCGTTACCTCGGCTGTGAACCCAACAGCTCTGTGAGCGACTGTCATTGTTGTTGGTGTGTGACCGTCAGTGATCCACAGTTCCTGACTGGACAGGAGCGAGAACTTTCTGTGTTTGGTTTGTTTCTGATAGAAGGAACAGATGATCACTGCAGCAAGACTGATTTTGAAGGAGAACAAAGGTCTTTTGTTCTTTGTGAGTGCTGACAGTTTGCCACTAGATTTTTGAGATGGCACCATTTAGGCTCAAGAATTCTGAGCTGAACACATTGATTTCCTCGTGCTTGTACACGTCAGTAAATTTCATGTCTTATAGTACAGTTATCATATCATCTTTTTTCATGAAGCAATGTAGTTCTCTTTATTTAACAGCAAACATTGAAGGAAAGTACTACTATGGCAGACACTGTTATAATAATTAAACAGAACAGACGGCGCCTTTCTTGAACTTTTACAAAGATGGTGGATTTTCTGAGGATTTTATCACGAGTTTTGGAGATTTAAGTTCCTTGTGAACTGTGCAAACAACCTCTCTCACTTCCCTTTAGGAAAGGAAGCTGTTCAGGCAGCCCTTTCAGAACTGTGTCCACAAACTTCATCTACTGCAGAAAGGCAGTTTGACTGAGATAATGAACCATGCTGGAGAACACACGGATAACTTTAATGAAATATGACCTGTTCCATCCTACAGGCAGGAACTATGAGAGCGGCAGTCTGGGTCTGTTTACTGAATGCTCTGCTGCGTCTGCCATTCGCTATGGGACACAGTAAGTAGTGATCATCGCAATTCATCTGAGACAACATCTACTGTTTTCTAAAACCAGGCTATGATTACGGCAGTCGTTGGCTTTAATGTTGTGCTGACCAGAATCTTCGAGAATTTTTGGTTCAGTGTTCTACCCATCAAAGATATAACATGGCAGTTTAACTTTTAAACCTGTGTTGGAGGAAACAGTATTACTCAAACGGGATTGTAAAACCTATAGAACGTTACAAGATAAATGTGAAATGCCAGACAGAGAAATAATTAAACTTACAATCAAATTATACACTGAAAGTGAAACCCCATGGTTGTGCATCACTAGAGACATAATGTGGTCAGAATACCACAGTGAGACATTTCTCTTTAGAGCTGTTTTTTTGTGTGTGTGTGTGTGTGTGTGTGTGTGTGTGTGTGTGTGTGTGTGTGTGTTGCTGCTAATTTGGGACATTTTCCTTCATGTAATAACAGAGAAATTTATAAGTCATCTTTGATATTACAACTGTAAGCAAGACGCATTTTTGAACTCCCACTGTTACAACAGTCAAAGATTACTTGAGGTCCTTGGCATGACTCAGCAAGAGAACTGACAGCTTCATTAAATCCTGCTACACAAGAATTAACTGTGCCAAATTTGTGATTTAAGAAAAGGCCACAATGCAATGTTATCTAAATTACTTTATCATTACATACATTCATGTGCTGGTTAGTGGGACATTTATTGAAAACATTTTTAACCACATGGCCATGGCAAAATATAACATATTCAAATCAACACGCTTTATAGTAAAATATAGCAATGAAGACTAAATTCTGTTTTCAATTTGAATGCTGAAAATCAATCTTAGGCATAGCATTTTTTTGTTTTGGAATTTCTGCTCCACTTTTATGCTTCAGCTTTAAGTCTTCAGTGACTGCAAGAACCCAGTGTTTCCTCTCAGGATGTCACATCATTTCTCAGAAGTGTCAAATGTCAGTGCACCTCAAGGTGTTCTACTTTTCTTCACTGTTCGGAGAACCTCTCCACGAGATGTACAGGGTTGAGCAATCTTTGAAAACAAACAACAACAACAAAAAAAAAAACATTAAGAAAAACAACTCACATAACGTAACACTCAACACTATATGAGGAAAGCCACAAAACAAACAGGAAAAGTACATGTTAACACCTCAAAGTTGCAAAGAAGAGCGTGCAGGCAGAGTGGAGTGGGTGGAGAACTTGTGTGAAGAGTCATCTGTGCTAGAAGAGTAGCAGCAACAGTCAGGAGAAAGGTTTACTAGGTGGTAGTGAGATCAGCCCTTCTACATAAGGTTTGGAGACAGCAGCACTGAGCAAGAGACAGAAAGCAGAGCTGAAGATGTCAAGATTTTCTTTAGGAGCAATGACAATAGACAGGATTAAGTACGAGCACATCACAGGAACAGCCAGGCTTAGACGTCTTAGCGTCAACATAAGGGAAGCTAGACTGAGAAGGTTTGGGAACATGAAGAGGAGGGATAGTGAGTACACTGGTAGAAGGATGCTGGAGATGGAGCTGCCAGGCAGGAGAAAGAAATGAGCTGTTGATTCCATTAACAGCAGACACAAATTATGTCTCCAAAATATGTCACACTGTACACTGTATTTATTTTATAAATGATTGAAAAGATGTCCTACATATATTTTTAAAAGTGTATGTTTGTACAGTTTGACAATCCTTCAATGTCAAGTTACTGAACATATTATTTTAGTTCATTTCACCCCCCTTAAATTGCTTGACTCCAGTTTTGAAAATCTACAGCAAAAGATTATATTTTTCAATGAAATCATCAAAAAAAAAAAAAAAAAACCAGCACACAAGTTTTACACACCTATTTGAGATTGTTGGGATTTCCATAGGAGCTCATGAACTTCCAGTTAACTCGCAAAAGAACGCAGAGGGAGGTCAAAACCACATGTAAACTCCTACAGTGGAATTTTTATGATGCGCCACAACAAAAGATCTGTAAATTACTCAGGATTTTAATAGACCACAAATCAAAAATCACTGAAATGTTAAGAAGCACACCAACATTAAAATCCAAATAATCTGCAGAGTGAATATTTGAAGTTAAACTGATATCTGACTGAAGTGCAGAGCCACAAACACTCCCCTCAAACATGAACTGTATTATCTATTAGGAACATCAAATGGCAGGAATCTTTGCATTTATCTGGAGGACTTATCAGCTCCTGTAAAATATCAAAAGGAGGCACAGCAACATGGGCGGTTCTAGGGGGCGGGACATTGGCCCCAGCTGTAATCTGATTGGCCTCCTGAAATTCTCCTGTCCTGATCTAAATCATATCCTATCCTGTCCTATCTTCAAGAAAGACATGGATCCAATTCCACGCCCAGTTCGTAGCAGCGCCGGAACATGTCACTGCCGGGCCGGGGGCGGGGCACATGACCGGGCCCTTTAAACCCAATAAAGCTTGCGATTACATCGTTTTGCAACACACACATGCCTGCAACAGCGGGGCTTCCAAGCATTACTACATTTTTGACACATAGCTTAAAGCATTTGATAGTAAGAGTTCAACACCACGAAGACCAACCATGTCATTCTGATATCAATCCAACCTGTAGTATTATGGCAAAATATATTATCTAAAATGTATTCGGCGGTATGCAGTTGTGACGTCAGGCGGGAGACGCACCAGTTATTGTTGTAGTAGCTACTGGCATTCATTTATCCATTCATTCATTCATTCATTTATTCTAAGTTAATTCAATTCGTACTAAGTGCCGATTTCACCTGATGTGTTTCCATTGCTGTTAATAAATACCAACTCCGAGCACGTCGTTGTATGAGTCTTTTTGCAAGAGTAACCCGACAAAACCGACATGAAGTCTAACAAACTATGAGAACAACAAAAACATTAGGCTACCTGGCCCCTAATAATAACGTTAGGCGGTCTGGCTACTCTGATAACAACAGTTTACAACTAACTCACATATTGTTTTCAGTGTCAGTGATTGTGAGAAATTGTTCCTGTAAATCTGCCTCTCTGACCCTGGTCCCAGTTCTGGTGGGCTTGACTCGCTGCCAACAGTGTCAGGTTCATCTCCAGGAGGATATGTATCCAGCTTTTTTAGTTTAGTCTTTTCCTGCGCTCTTTTTTTTTCATTTCCTTTACGTCTTGTTGCTCCACTTTTATGCTGGTATAAACTGCCACTCATGATTAGATTAGTTCCTGATCCACCTACCCTGCACCGCATAGACTCTGTTGACTAGTGACTGATGGACGGCTGTTGATGATGATTTTACCCAAAATACATTTGGAGATCTTACCGGTGATCCACTTGTAAATTTGCACATTGTAAAGTTAACTGTGAGTGTAGCAGGATGACCGGCGACGGAGCAGACAAGAGTCAAGTTTCCCAATGAAAAGCTTTTCTTTTTATTTTTTCTATTATCTTAAAAATGCAAAAAATTTACAGAGTCCCACACAAAACAATGATGGGCACAAAAATGGAAACAAAATAGGCCAGAGTGCCAGACTATATCTATCCATAAGATTCTGGTTCACTACAAAGCACAACCTTCTTCTACAACGCTTCCCCCCAGACTGAGGGTGTGAGCCATTTTTAAAGTCACAGCCCCTCCCCCAGGTAAGCCCCATTCACAGAATAAATCAATCAACTAAATAACAAAACATAAGCACAAAATAACACCCCAAAATAAATGCAAACAAAATACATAAACACCCAAAATCATTTCCTTTAACCAAAACCTTTTCAATGCAAAATAAAACACAATGCAAAAATTCGAGACAAAACACCCCTGTTAAAAATGGTCTGCCCCACTAACCCCGCTATATATTCCCAGTGAACCATTCCCTCTGTTTGAACAAAATGAGGAAGTACTGCATGTCAGTGAGTGGGTTTGACTGTCAGGAAATGTTTTAAACAAATACATCTCAATGATTTTAAATATCCAGTTTTTGTATGTGGCGATTGTTTAACCTTAAAGATTGCTAAAACTGATGGAGTATGATGAGTGTGTAATGATGAAAAGCGCGTTTTGACACGGGGTAGAAATAAAACATTGCAACATCCGAAATGCTGGTAGGCCTTTCCCTGCACTCTTAGTTACAATGCTGCGTTAATGACTGCCTGTACACAGCTGCGTAAGCGTCACAGCTCAGTCTGTGACAGTGAGAGTGAACATGAAGCCAGCCATGCAGCACAACATTTAATTCACTGTGTAGAAACCTACATGACCAAAGTCATTCTTAAATTTTTTTGACCAACCGTGACTCATTCTGGCTGGGGAAATCTATATTTATAACCTCAAACTTAGCGTATGTATTTGTCGCAGAAGTTGTTGTATCCAGTGTTACGCAAGGCGCGTCTGACGCCTGAGGAGAGGTCTGTTTCTTTGTCTTTTGCCGGGCCCTCCTGGGCCCAGGCCAGGGAGTACTGCCCCCCAGCCCCCAGAAGCTCCAAGCTCCATGCCTGGTTAGTAGTATTAATACACCAAATAGTATGTCCACCGCCACTAAAGTTATATATGTATATATGCAGCATTATAAGTGTTTGTAGCAATTTTTATAAATTGCACAAATGAAAATTATAGATCCTTAACAAAATGCAACAGCAGAGAGAGCTCAAACTTGAACCAAGTTTATTTAAGGTGAGCGCAACAGTGGGACATAGTCATGCAACCAACAGGCTGGATGGTTGTGCCCGTGGTAACATACATTTGCATCTCTTTGTCACAACCCGGCTCAAAGGCCGTGACAAGAGTGAGGGAGGCAGCACAAGACAGTCGATACCAACAGTATTTATTTTTTAAAAAAACAGTCAGATCACCACAACACAGAAAAAACCTCAGCCAAACGCTATCCCAGCTGCAGTCCAGCCAACTGGGCCCACAGCCCTGACAAGGATCAGCTCCCCAGAGCAGCCCTCATCACAGCCCTCCTGCAACAGTCTGGAAATGGCCTTCTCTCTGAATGCAAATGTGACATGTTTATTGTCATTGGTTTTTTTTTTTTTTTTTTTTTTACTGCAATGCAATGGATTTTTTTTACACGTAATGTTTGGCAGGATAGGCAATCATCTGAAGAGCTGAAAAAAGATGTTTCTCTATAAAGTTATTTATTTATTTGTTTTGTCCCCTAATCTGCTGGCTGTATACTGAGGAGAAAGTGACCCCCTTTTTTTTCTTTAAAGTAACATTTTGTTAAATTTAAATAACTTGAACTATCATACTGCTTCAATAATGTCCACACATTTTCACCAAAAACCAAATGGCTGCTTTCCTTTTGCAATGCTTCACCCAGACCACGATGGGGAGATAGACACCTACTATGTGAGTGCTGGCCACTTGTTTCTGCTGAAGTGCCTCTTTGCTGAAGCCCATGCCAATGTAATGTGGAGGAGAGGAGACAGCCATAACACCAGCCTACCCTCTGGAGTGGAAGTCAGAGATGGATTACTGTCGTTTCTACCTGTGAAGATGTCTCATAAGGGAACGTATACATGTCAGAAAAGGTACAACAACACTCCACACAATCCTCTCAAATGATCTCAAAGTTGATAATGCAGTAATTATCCAATAGGAGGCTCGTACCTATTTGCTTAGTTAAATCCAGGTGGTGACTTTTTTTTTTTTTTTGGTCGGGCCAAGTCTTTTCTGCCAAACAGCTTTTTTTTTTTTTTTTTTTTTTTGCTACTGACTTGTTTTTAGTTTCTGATACCCCTCAGTGTTGACTGATTGGCACCTGACTGTTAACACCTGCTACACAGAGATTGGTTGTCACGTTTAGTTGATCTGGATAGGGCCTGTGCGATGGGGCAACTGCAGGCTGGTGTTCTGCTAAACAAAGTTGTGGCATTATTTGAAGTGAACCCTAGTATCATCTTCAAAACTGAAGCCCAAGTTCCATATAACGGGGGATATCAGAGACAGGCTGCAAAGTGGGCGCCCCAAGATGAGCGCTTCCTCATCCTGTCAGCATTTAAGAACTGCAGGCAGTCCTCTACATTTTTGCAGCCAAGGTTTGCAGGGCAATATGCTCCACAACTCTCTGCCCAGACAGACTGTACGCAGCAATTCTCTGGTCTCATGGCGCTGCCAGGAGGCCTGTCATGATGGCCATTCACCATCAGGTCCCATTGCGCTGTTGTGGGCAACTCGTGTGCTGGAACCTGAACATATGGAGGAATGTTATGTTTAGCAATAAGTTCAGATTCTACCTACAGCACCTGGATTGTAGGGTTAAAGTGTGAAAAAAAGTGGAGAAAACTTTGGTGATTGTTGCACCAATAGAGTAACATCTTTTGGAAGAGGCAGTGTAATGGTGTAGGGCGGTAACTCCCTCATGGGAAAAACAAGGCTTCCCATCATTGGAGGTAGTCTGCAGGGATATCAAGATGATGTTCATGTTCTGCAGACAATGACAATCCTGTATCTCCACAGTCTGGGACCTAATTATCCTCCAAGATGACAATGCTCACCATCACAGAGTGGGGTTTATAACAGCTTACCTCCAGAATTTAGGAGTGGAGAAGATGGAATGGCCTCAACCCAATTGAACACTTGTAGCATCAGCTTGGATGTACTGTTTGTGCCAGAGTGACCCACACAACCATGCTGGCTGACTTGCAACAAATGCTGGTTAAAGAATGGGATGCCATCCCACAGCAGTGCGTGACCACGCTGGTGACCAGTATGAGGAAGAGGTGCCAGGCTATTGTGGCTGTATGGGGTTCTTCTACACACTACTGAGGCTCACATTTGTTAAATTTACATATCTAAATTGTTAAATTGCCAACGTGTCCCATTTCTTTAGATTTCAATCATCCAATCAACCAGAAATGCCATCCAACAAAAATCAGCCATAAATGGGTGCTTTGTCCCTTGGATAGTGGCCAAGAGTGTGAGCCTTTGTGTGCTGACCCCCAACTGACTAAACTGACTGCTGTTAAATAAAAATGTTACCTCTCTGATGGAGAAGGACCCTGAGCTTGTGTGTGAGGTTAGATATAGTCAGGCTCACCTCACCGCACAGTGTGGGCTCTGGACCCAATCTTCTCAAGAGAGGCTGGCCCTTATTTCTCTCTGACATTGTTCAGGGTGAGATGTGACGGGCTTACTTGGAGCCCTTCATCTTGGAACCTGTACATATGGGTTTTCCCCAGTCGATGAGAGGGTATCCTCCCTACACCTTTTGATCAGAGAACTGGCTCTGACTGTCATATGCGCTTATGCGCCGAATCACAGTTCAGAGTACCCAGCCTTCTTGGAGTCCTTGGCGGGGGTGCTGGAAAGTGCCCCTAATGGGGACTCCTTCATTCTACTAGGGGACTTCAATGCACCGTGGGCAATGACAGTGGTACCTGGAGAGGTATGATTGGGATGAATGGCCTCTCTGATCTGAACCCTGTTGGGGTTTTGTTGTTGGACTTCTGTGCTAGTCACAGTTTGTCCATAATATACACCATGATAGAACATGAGTGTCCATAAATGCACATGGCATCAGGACACTCTTGGCTGTAGGTCGATGATTGACTTTATAGTCATATCTTCAGATCTGAGGCCGTATGTTCTGGACACTCGGGTGAAGAGAGGAGCTGAGCTGTCAAGTGATCACTACCTGGTGGTGAGTTGGATCAGATGGCGGGGGGATGATGGTCAAATGTTTAGACCTGGTAAACCCAAATGTGTAGTAAGGGTTTGCTGGGAACGTCTGGCAGAGGAACCTGTCAGAAGCATCTTCAGCTCGCTACAACCACATCCTGAGGGAGGTTGGGGATATTGAGTCTGAATGGGCCATGTTCCACACCTTTATTACTGAGGTGGCTGACTGGAGCCGTGGCTGCAAGGTAGTCGACAGAACCAGCTCTATAACCTCACTAGGGTACTGGAGTCAGCAAGGGAATTTGCCCAGCCACTCCACATGTGTCGATCTTTGTTCCAACCCTCACAGTTACGAACTGTAGGTAGTGACCGAAAGAATGAGATTGTGGATACAAGCGGCTGGAGTTTAGTTTAGTTTCCTCCGTACGGTGGCTGGACTCTCCCTTGGAGGTAGGAGGAGGTGTTCAGTCATCAGGGAGAGACTCAGAGTAGAGCTGCTGCTCCTTCACATTAAGAGGAGCCACCTGAGGTGGTATCTGGTAGAGGGAGGTCTGGGCCTCTGTGCATAAGCTGCTGCCCCCACGACCTAATTACGGATAAGTGGAAGTTAATGGATAGGTAGATGGATGGATGCTATTGACTCTTTTTTTTTTTTTAATTCTGGTACTCCCAGGTAGGCTTGGGCGGTATTACGGTAATACCGTTTACTTCCGGTATTTAAAAATAGCGGGGGTATCAGTTTCAATACCGTCATTAAAAAAATGCAATGAATGATTTCTGTGGTTTAAAGTTTAGTTTAGTTTCTCTCCTGTATCGCTGTGTGTTCCGCTTAATTTTACCGTTTATTCGTGTTCGCTTGGAGCTGATCTCGGTTTGACTCGTCCTGTTAAGGTACTGACGATGAAAACACTTCCTGAGTTTGCTGCTTCAAAATAAAAGCTTCCAATGAAACTAATAATGTTGGACTATTATGTTGAAGAATTTATAGGAAGTGAAACGTCCCGCATCAGACACTTTACTATAAAGCGCGTTTCAGCAAACACACCTCGGCAGCAGTTAAAACTACAGTGAAAAGCAAGAAATACACAAATAAATAACAACTGTAGTTGAGCCAAGTTTATATTGAAGCACCGAACTGCTGTTTCGAGGTAAACTCGCCTTTATTTTCCCAGACGCGTCAACGCTGGGAATAGTACAGTACCGTAAAGCCCCGCGGCAGCGCGCCTGGGGTTTTCACGCGCGGCGTCCGCCGGCGGTGTGTGTTCGCCTTAATAGTCGCGGGAATACCGTATACCCCGGTAAAATGTGAGGGAAGTTTGACGGTATCAAAATTTGGATACCGCCCAAGCCTACTCCCAGGTGCCCAACTGGCACCTGATTGTCAATTCAATGCAGTGTTGTCAGCACCTGTGGGAGTGGGCCCTACTACAATGGTCATTTAGTGTCTGCTCCAAGAATTGACATGTCACATTTGACTCATCTGGATTGTCTTGAACATGTGGAGAAACATGAAGTTCAGCGATGAGTCCAGATTCTGCCTACAGCACTTGGATTGTAGGGTCAAAGTGTGGAGAAGACGCAAAGAACACTTTAGTAACTGCTGCAACCCACATACTCAGTCCTGCTGTTCATCCCACAAATACATGTTCCTTACAAATGTGGCACAGTTTAAAAGGGAAATAATCAGGCTTTCCAACAGTGTAAGATTTCTTGCTATTCAAAGTCCCTTACTTTTTGTGCTTGGTTTAGAACCGTTTGCAATGACTCCTGTTTTGCACTTTTGCATTTGAATTCCTGTTTTATTTTGAAAGTGTTTCCCATTGCGTGTTATTTGGTGCTTGACTTCACTTGATCTCCTCTGTCTTTTCTTATTTATTTATTAAATTATTTAATTTCATTGTTTAAGTTCTTCTGCCAAAGCAGTGAATTTGGTTAAAATATAGGACTTTGTTTATTTTTTACTACCTACAAATATCCTAAGTTTGAGTCCTACTCCTGCCAATTTTGATAGATTGATTCTGTTGTTCTGAGGCTTTTATTTGTTCTTTAAGATTTGGGTCAATATTCATAGATTAAACTTGAAAGTTCTTTACAATCTCATGAAAAAAAACTAAATGTGTAAAAAAGATTCCCATGTGTTGTGAGAAAATTATTGTCTCTGTTCTAGTCTCTAAAAGACTAAGGATTCTGAGTAAGATCAACAATTAATCTTAAATAACGAGACTTAGCGATGGCTGGATTTTCAGTAAATTTATTCTCCATTTGCATGCAAAAGGGGTCAGACATTACACCTCAGTAGTCGATGCAGAATGACAGTTTGACAATAACAGTTTGACAATAGCTTTAACAGTAGACCTCAGACCAAAGATTAAGATAGGACTTCTGCCTGGCACCCATGATGATGTCACACAGTTGGATAGAAGGATTATATCAGAAATGATGTCCATGGATGCTCTGGACAAAGAGGTCCTTGTGGCCTCTCGACCTCAAGGCACCAAGTTTACCATAACACCATGTTCAATTCAATTCAATTCAATTCAATTTTATTTGTATAGCGTCTGTTACAATGTCAGCTGTCTCTAGGCGCTTTACAAAGACCCAGAGCATGACCCCCGAGCAAATATCATTAACTTAAATTATAATATTGAATCCTTAACAAGGATAATGGCAGGTAAAAAACTCACAGAAGGAGAAAAAAACCTTTAAGCCAAACAGTGGCAATGAAATGACCACATAAACATAAACAGATGCAGGTAGCAGCACTGAGGTGAGATGGTCAGAGGACTAGATCACAGGTCACCACGCCAGCCGGCACCCCGAACACATCTACACACACAAGTGGAGATAAAACGCTGGGATGGACAGAGGATGGAACTTAAAGTCAGCATGCAACTCGGGGAAACTCTGGCCTGCAAACATACAGAAAGAAAAGAGAAAAAAAGGGGGGCAAAAACAACACAACAAAACTACAAGAAAGAAAATAAAATTGAGCACAGTTACAGTAACAAGGTGCTGCTAATTAATTGTAGAATGAGCTGGAGGAGGAGGAAGGGAGGAGGAAAGGGAAGGAAAGAAGGAAGAGCAGTAAAGACACCACTCAGCGGATCATGTTGGCGTCCCCCTGCAGTGTAGGCCTATAGCAGCATAGCTATGACGAGGCTGTGATTAAGACGGGCTACTCTAGTCTTAGCTCCTATAACTATTAGCCCCTACACACTGTTATTTAGACTAACTGTAGGCTTTACTGAACAGAAATGTTATGTCAAGCCTACAATTTGGTCGCAGGTTTCTCTGATTTTCTCTACTTATTTTTTTAACACAGGGTTACGACTGTGACTGTTCAGAATGTAGTATGTCATTTTTAAAGACAAGAAAGATCATAAATAATAAGCGCCATGAGTAACAGTAACAACATCACATTCCTTGCTTTGCTCAACTAATAGCTCAGACATCTAAATGATGATATTCATCATTGTGAATATAAACAGCAACAATCATTGTGACGACAATGATTAATTAAGTATCGATTGATTGATTGATATACTAAAAAGAAGATGCAGATTTGCACACACACACACATTTTGGGATTTAGGCAGCTTTTTAGATGTTTCACAACTCTGCTATAGGGACAACTGTTGTCTGAAAAATATGGTGAAGTAAATAGTTGGCCCATCGTATTTGTATGAGACTTCAGCGTTTTGAAAAGTACTGATGTAAAGTATAACCATTTAAGGGTTCTGAGATTTATCATTTTGTCCCCTTTTGTGATAGTTTCCAAAGCAAAACTTACTTCTGGTTGATCCAAAACTATGAAATCTTGGTACAATAGCAATCACAATTTAGTCGCCAAGTTTACACTGGGATAGATTTATCATTTATTTATTTGTTTTTGGAGGATACAGTTAATAAGCAGTGGTACAATAGGAAAAAAGAATTATAAAGATTTGTGGAGAAGCTTTAATTGGCTGTAAAATTAACGATAAACTGAGATTTCTTAGTGGTAATTATAAACCTGTTCCAAAATAAGGAGGAAAAACTAACCACTTGAAAACATATTTTCAACCTTTTTTTTTAGTTTCTCCCATGTGTCTCATCTGTTTCTCTTTCTGCAACCATCTTCCTTCAATTTAGGAATGAGACTGGATCGCTGACATTTAGGGTGTTAGTGACCACTGGAGAGTGTCCTCATCCACCTGAGAACGTTTCCATCCCAAAGGGAGTCAGTAAAGGCCTTCCTTGCAAACAGGAGGACATCTTCAGATTGAATGGCACAAGGAACATTCGATGGATGAAGGTGTTAATCACTGTAACGTTCATGTGCTGCTTTTACTGCATTTATGTTCTTTTTTCTCCCTCTTTAGTTTGACAACCATCTGACAGGAGGGTTGGCGATAGGAGATATTCCATAAACCCAGGCTCTGCTAGATTCATACATCATGTGATCAGATGGAGGAAGCCAATGTTTTTAATGAATAGTTTAACATTAATACACAATAGATGATCTTAAATTAACATTTTTAACAGACCAAACAAAAGTGAGTTCTTTTTAAAGTCAAAGTCAAAGTCTGTGTGGCCCCTAGAGGAAAAATACCAAACACAATATGCACATATCAATACATCCCCATTTTAATTGAGTGTCCATGCATTTCAAAATTTGTGAGTTTACTGTGATTTCACTAGGATCACCACCAGACTATTTTCTTAATGACTGCAAGTGCAGCAAAGTGTCAGCAGAGGGCGCCTAGTTGCCTAGTTGCCAGCAGTTCTTCCTCGTTATAGTGTAACACAGAGTTCAGAACTCACAGAGAACAGAATTGGTGCTACAGAAAGATGTTGAGTGAATGAACATTGCTGACTATTGTGCTAAATGATTGTACAGGGGAATTTCTTTGATAAATAAATGTGTTGCACCAGTCTGGACACAGCGATTCATTCTCCAGGTGTAACATCTGCTTTGTTGTCAGTTCTACCACATGCAGAGCATATAGAGAATCAAAATTCTTCTAAAATCAAATTATCAAAGTATCTGTTGTCATTGGTAGCGCTCATCTCTGTCTGTTCTTTCTTTGAAAAATCCACATGCCTGGCAAATAAATAGTCCTTTAAGTTTATAACACTAATTATACGAGCTTTTCTCTCTAAAGTTGTTTTTCTTTACCACAGTTGTCAGTTTCTGCAATGTTTGTTTGTTCTAGCCAATTGAATTTAAGTTGTTTTTGGCTTTCAACCTGTCACCTTGTCTACAGGCTTTTGTAAGTATTTTCAACGGCTCTTTAAACCACATCATGATCACACTGTGAACAGGAACTCCAACCTCTGTGTCTGCATGTAGGACTGCCAACCTGTGCAGCGAGAAGGAAAGGATATTATAGTGGATGTGGATGGTTTTATGAGGTTGCTGGTGCCCTCAGAGAGTGATTCTGGGAAATATACTTGCCTGGTAGACATTAACTTGGATGGCAGGATGTTCACAGCTGCCCGCAGCATCCAGCTTACTATTAAAGACGGTATGTACTATACATCTCTGAACTCTCATCAAGTTAAATCCCGTAAATAAGCTCTTATTTATTTATATTATTTTAATTGACTAATCAGATTTTACATTATTGTTAGACATATCAGTCATTCTTGAAATTTATTTTTGTTTCAGTGTTTTTTTTCTCTGTCTGAATGATTAAAACAGGAATATGAATGGATAACAGTCTTCCTTTTGTATTAACTGTACTGTCTTCTCCTCTATGACACTCATTATGAGTATTTAGATATTCCAGATTTGACAGAGATCCATGTGGTGTCACCTCAACACAGCGTGGTCACCATTCAAGTGGGCAAGTAACAAACCTGACAAATTAAAAACACAGCCATAGTAATACTGATGTAGCATGACGGTACCTGTACATACAGCACAGGTACCGTCTACGTGACCACACTCAAGTCCTTTGTCTTTCCTATTCCTGCTATGAATAATGTTTAACTTTACCTTAAATCTCACCACTGATTGATGATTTTAATGTAGAAAGGATAAGCTTTGGTTCATGTGAAGCTTGTTTTTTTTTTTTTTTTAATTTCATTATTTCCAGTTTGATTTTTGTTGGACTCGTTTCTGTAACAATTCTGAGAACATTTCAGCAGACATTGACAATTTCATGAAAACACCAGGGTGCATAGTATGACATCTTGATTCTGGACTGTCATCGCTGAGCAGGTATGAGGGCGGAGCTACGGTGTTTAGCCTACACAGGCTTTGACCAGGACGAGTTTTCCATCTTCTGGACTGTTGACGGGAGTCACACTGATTACTTTGAGGAGTTCAGTGTGAATGAGACGTGGTGAGTTTCTTCCCTGGTTGTGCTGTTGAATTTTATGCACTGAGGTATATGGCTCAGTTCACACAACAATATAAACACAGAGAATGAAAGTAAAGTCAAGTAAAGTTCCCAGTGGGAATGGAGCAGACGCCACACTGGACTGTATTTTTCAGGTAATAAGAAAATCTAGAAATCAACGCTTGACGCTTTAGTGAAACAACAAGCAGTATGTTATTAATATAACTCCAGAGCATCCAAATGATCTGAGCTAAGTTTGTGAAACTTTACACTTTAACAGTAAATGTTTGGACTCCTAACGTCTGTGGCACATGTAAAATATCATGATGGCAAAATGTTCATGATATTCTTGTTGGCTGTCTGATTGAAACATCATTTTGAACTTTTTCTGTCTCTTTCAGTCGTCTTCAAAGGAGACGGATGCTTTGTCAGTCCACTCTGTCCATTTCTAAAGTTGTTCATCACTTCCTGAATGTCCCCATATGTTGCCATATCCAGAGCCCAGTTGAAGAAAAGACAAGCTTTTTCTGGCTAGAAGAAGGTAGTGTCCTCTTTTGTTTGAAATGTGTGTGAACAGAATCACTGCTTGTTGCCAAGAAAAGTTTCCACAGTTTTACAATTCCTGAGATTTCATCAGATCACTTGTTTAATCTTATTTTGTTTACATGCCTCCTCAGACTGTCCTTTGGCTGTTTACATTTGTCTGCCTCCTCTCCTCAGCTGACTACAGTGGTTTCTATCTGAATGTGGCTCTGTGTCTGACTGCCTCCGTGGTTATTCTCCTCCTGGCTGCCTCCTTCTTCTTCAGAGTCGACCTGATTTTATTGTACAGGAAACTGATGACACATTTTTCCAAACAAGCAGGTAAAAAAAAAAAGGAGTTGAAGTCCAGTCTCAGACAAAGTGCTACGAGGGACTTTTATTGCACAACAATTAAACATTGGTTAGGCGATGGGCAGATTGTAGTGGACATAAAAGAGCAATATGACAAGTAGATTTATGGAATGGAAAGCACAAAAAAAAAAAAGATTGTTTTCTCATCAGTTTCAGATGGGAAGCATTACGATGCCTACGTATGTTTCTTCTTCCAACCCAAAACCACAAGTTCGAATGAGAGGACAAGACTCACTCTGCAGAAACTGTCTGAGGAATTGGAGCAACAGCAAGGCTACTCTCTGTACATCAGAGGACGGGACGACTGTCCTGGAGAAGGTTGGGGACAGACACATGGAAAGCTTCAAAGAATATAACCAGAAAATTGAGAATAAATAATCACAGAACCTGTATACAGTAGAGGTTTGTTGACCTGCCTTCACCGAAACAAAATCAAACTCAGGGTTCTTTCACAGTGTTCCTGTGGTGTAAAAGCACATTTGTCATAACACAAAGATGAAGTCAACAGTTAATAAACTTAAAAAAAAAAATCTGATAATATAAAAATGAAAAAAGAAAAACAATTGAGAAAGAACAACAATATTTCAAAGTTAGAACATGTTCCAGCTCCCTCTGACCATGGAAGAATGGATGGATGAAAGGATGGATTGTATTTGTTGAACACTGAATTTGTTGCATTTGTTGGATGACTGATTGAAAAAAGTACTGATGCACTGATATTTTAGTTTTTGTGGAAACTGTGAAATTTCCCCCCAAAAAAGTAATGTTGGCTCCCAGAGGAAGTGTTAAACTCATATTGTACTTTGCATCACACTGTTGATTTTTAGAGAAGCTGTGTTTTATCTATTGTGTTCCTTGTCTTTACTCTCTTACAGCCATGCATGACAACATTTCTGCTGCAATGTGTCAGTGCCGCAGGCTGCTAATCATCTTGTCATCTCATAACAAAATGGAGTACACCCCATCTTCATGTGAAAAACAAAACCAGCTGTTATACGAGCAGAGAGTCGGCCTTCATGATGCTCTAATTCAGAATGACCCCAAAGTAATTTTGGTGGAAACTGGTGAGGACAAACTCTCCTCCTTCAGTCTATGTAAGATCTGTTTGCTCATCAACATCTGCTGGTGGAAAAGAGTTGGTTCAAAACGTCTATAGAGTTCTTTACTGTTTGGATTCTTACTTCACAAAGTGACTGATCACATAAAAAAATATATATATATAAATTGCAGAGGAAACTTAAACAACACATCTAGAATTGATATAATCTATTGAACTATGATATATCATATCTCGAGTTGAATCGATTCATTTCAGTTCACATTGAAAAATACTTTACTGATCCCCGAAAGGGTCAGTAAAGTATTCAGGAAAAGCTCAAGACCCAAAACTACATGTGACTTGAACCCAAAGCTATAGAAGCAAAAAAAAAAAAAACAAACAAAAAAAACCCCACAATCATAAGGGTGGTATCAACTTCTCAGTGTGAATACATTTAGGCCCTGATCGTACTCCTCCCGCTACCCGCTATCCCATAATAGCAGCTTTAGGAGGTTTGGCGGAAGATCGGGCCCTTAGAGGTTTTCCTACATCAGATACTTTGAGCTGATGTCTACATCAATACAGCTGCAACTATGCAATATGAAATGGTGTTTAATCAAAACAAAATATCAATATTGGTTTTAACACATTATGTTCCGTTTCACCAGATGGTCCTGTGGATTATAGTTGCCTTCCAGAGTCTCTGCGATATATTAAAAGGAAACAAGGAGCTTTGAAGTGGAAGAAAGACTTTGACACAATGAACAAATTCACTACACTGTCCTCAAACAGAAAGTTCTGGAAGAATCTAAGGTATCACATGCCCGCTGTGCCAGCAAGAAGAATCAAGACTGTTGTATAAAAAGATAAAGATAAAACATCCTTAATCCTAAGGTTTTACAGAGGACATGAATGTTTTGTCTACATCAATTGAGCCATTTCTTGGAACATTTGTCTTTGATATTTGGTATGTGGAGACCAAACTTTAAACAATCAAACACAAAAAAAAATTATATATTTATGTTTGTAATGTAATAAGGGCTGTTATCAGTAAAGAGGACTGATTGCCTTGTTATTATAGTTATTATGCAGAGTGTGCAAGACAGAACAACAGACAGCTGGTGTTTTTTTTTTGTTTTGTTTTAACTTATCTAAATGGGGAAGACGTAATGCATGAGTAAAGTTCTGTTTACCCAACTACTCTCATGCTTGCTTTTCCCCTTCTTGATCTTCAGATGTTAAGGGTTCAAACAAAAGAGATACTGGGGTATTCTTAACAAAAGACATATATAGAAATAAAATAAGCTATCACATAGATTAATCTCAGGGCACTGATTGCTTTTAACGTTGGAACTGGAATGACTGAACTTTTATGGGTATAAGTAAAGTACAATGTAAAGGTCAACATAACCTGGTATTTTCCATTTTTCAAACGGAAATAAATGTATAATTCTCATATATTTCAATTCAATTCAACTTTATTTATGTAGTGTCTACTACAATGCGAATTGTCTGTGGGTGATTTTCAGAGACCCAGAACATGATATTTGAGGGTGACTGTAGTTTATGTGGTTGATTTTTTTCATTGTAGCAGTCTTAGAGGTTGTAAACTTTTTTCCTCTGCTGCTGTTATAAAAAAAATGATCACGACATTAGAAGGTATGTGTGGGCTAGCTTTCAAAAAAGAGGAGGTAAACATTTTTCCCCACACTACACATTTATCTAACGACGTTAGTGAGGCAGGTACTATTATTAGGTGCACTTAGAAATGACCAGCTTGGAAATGTCCAATGTTGTCTCCAAACATCTTGAAAGCTCACCAGTTAGCACAGTGCAACATGTCTACTGTAATTAGAATTTATACTTTAAAATCTATAAAGGATGCTGCTAAAAATGAAAAAGGGTTTTTGATAAAAATTCATTGTTTAAAGTTGACTGTTCTGATAAACCTGATATTTTGTGCTTTCAATTTTCTGCTCTCTTTTGGACACTGGAAACATCTGGAGAAGGTGAAAAACATTTTTGTAGACTCTTCTGAGCCCATATTACCAAGATCTAACCACATCCACTTTTTATTTGACAGGGCATTTCTATTTTCCTTTTTTATTTCCTTTTCTATGTTCTGCACTCATTGGGAAATTCAGAAGACAGGAGGTTATATTTCTGGGCTGTTTTGGGGCAAGTTAGTGGTACAGTGGTCTGTGGTTTCTCCAAGTGCTCCGTTGCTCAGAAAACATGAAGTTAGGTTATATGGTGATTTTTTTTAAAAAAACTGGGGCTGAGATCAGTTCCATCTCCTTAAGACCCTTTGCAGGACAAAGCAGGATTAGCTAATAGGTGCTTTGATGTTAAGTCTTCATTAAATAAGCGCTCTGCCGGGATTTCCAAGGAACTGATGAGAACAGATACTGTAACACAGATTGCCTCATGTTTTTCGACTATCATGGACTTTAGTCCACGACTCCGCTGACGGAACACGCAGGCAGAGTGCCGGATGACGCCTGCAGTAATCATAAGATAGATATACTGCTGTCTAACATTTTCCATTGGGTAGGTTGAAAGAAAAACAAATCAGGACTGCCCAGAAGTACAGTCCAAGATGCATTGTTGAAATTACTTCAGCACTTTGGCAAACAGATCCATGCAGAACTATGCCAAAGCCCAGGCAGAAGAGAAAAGAGGAAAGCTGTAGTACATACAGTTCTGTGAAAAAGTATCTGCCCCCTGACAGATTTCTTCTGCCTTTGCTTTTTTTGTCACCCTTAAATATTTCAGATCATCAAACAAATTTTAATCTCGGATAGAGATAACCTGAGTAAAAAAAAACAAACAAAAAAACCCAAGTGTGCTTGAGCTTAAGCC
>JAGFBZ010001101.1:0-30202 GCA_018398805.1 Hirundichthys speculiger
TTTTTTTTTAGTTTAGTTTAGTTTTGATTTACTGCACTAGTTTGTTGATGTTAGTCCGCCCAATGAACTCAACTCCGCGCTAGTGGCGAAGTAGGTACCTTTATTTACAAACGTTTCTACATACGAAGTTTTCAGGTTACGAAACGCATCTACGGGAAAATATTGCCTCTAGTTACGGAAGAAATTTTAGGATACGAAAGGCTAAAATACAGTAGCGCTGCTACTCGGAGCTCCCAGAGTTTACCGAACGTAAACATACTTGTAGCTGCTCTGCCATTGGCTATCAGCTAGCATCTTCTGGGTATCCCATTGGCTAGGAGGGCCCCTTGTCTATATGAGCGTAACCCAGCAACCCAGGTAAACAATTTTTACCTCCACCAAGCAGGTCGTGTTTTTGTCGGCGTTTACCTATCTGTTTCTGAAAGAGCAGATATGGTAATCTTCGTAAACAAAAACTGTTGATTTCATTTTTTGTTAGGAAAAATGTATTTTGGAGGCCAACAGCTAACTGTAAGTTGCTTAACATTTAGGCTGCAAGTGAATTCTGTGTGTGCATATGTGCATGCTAGCATGTGTAAGAATAAAAATGGCCTGTCGCCTGTGTAAATGTGTTTTTTTTAATGAAAAAATTCTACTGTTAGATAAGTCGCGATCTGTTGACCTACACATCAAAGAATCTGAATCGAGAATCGTTTTGAACAGAAATCGAAACAGAGAATCGGAATCGGAATCGTTAAAATCCAAACGATGCCCAACCAGACACACTTCACAAAAGAGACATTTTGTAAAGTTGACTGTCATGGCTGGTCGGGCTACTGAAACGAGTCATTTATTGATATATATTTTTTAGGTCTATGGATGAATAATTCATTTTTATAATGAAAAATAAATGAAGTATGGCTATTGTTGTTACTGTTAACAGCAGCTGTGGTTCATTCAAACCATATCAGGATGGTTTTACCAGCTGTTTGCTGAAAGTGTCTGAAATGACACGACAGGACAACTGAAAGTTAGTTTTTACCAGGAAATAAGAAATAAAGTTAAACCGGGAAGATTTATGCTTTTGTCCACCATCACACCTTTGTAATAAATAATGATAATAAACAGGAGAGCAACAGGAGGAGCTGATGTGGTTTACATGTAAATGTCAAAGCCTGAGGCGGCAGTGCCACCTGGTGGTCAAGGAGGAGAATGACAGTCCAGAACAGATCATCAGTTCCGGTTTCACCACAATCACACCCACTTTGTTTGTTTTTATTTCACTGGAAGTTATTTATGGACTATTAATTTTATACTTGGAGTTTTCATTGTGCTGATAATGATGACACACACACACACAGCTGATTCAGAACAAAGCATGTTTCTCTTTATTTAATACATATTTTAAATCCGTTTTTAACACTGAATCATTAACTTGTGAATTTGTATTTCGGTGAAACTTCTGATTAACGGGGCTTTTATAATGCGGGACAATAAGGTTCATGTTTTTAATATAAGAATGTTTTACACAGTTGGTTAGTAAATTGTTTAAAAGGTCTTACCAGTCTTTGTTTCTGCTCTGCCTTTGTATTTTTATGATTGTATTTTTTTAGTACTTATTTTTATTACCGGCATGTGTGTGGACAGTAAAGCGAGATTTTCATAGCACAGAAAAGTTGTTTTTACATGCACATTAAAAAAAAAACTGAATCTTTTTTATTTGTCAGTTTTATTTCATTTGATATTTATTTAATGCTACAGGTGCCCCAAAGTTTAACAAATGAATCAAATTCAGTAACTACAATAATTGTTGTCATAAGACACCACTGACACCAAACAAGGAGCAGATTGTCTTTTTTTTCTCTCACCTGTTCCTCCTCTCAGTCGGTTGTACCATGTAGGTAAATATTATGGGGGAGCTGACGTCATGATCCGTTACTATGACATTTTAAAACAATAATTACCTCTTCTAGATTAGTTATTGGAGCTTTTTTAACTGGGGGACAATAAGGTACATCTGTTTTATAGAAGCTTTAGTTTTTATATAGCTGGGAAGTAAATTCTTTATCAGGTTGTTACCTGTATTTGTCAGCTAACCCGGTGAACCACGTGTTGCCAGGTTGGGCGAACTTGTTTTACTACGTTAGAAGATTAAAAAGCCTCAGTTAGACAGATACATGATGTTTTTACTGGATACGCTGTTCTACATTTTACTTGCTGTAATTCAGGTCGGTTGTCGGTTTTCTGCTGAAGTGGGCGGGAAGAGGGCGGGTCTTCAAACCTGATTGGACTGACTGATTCCCGCCCAACCTGGCAACGTTGAATCCGCGGTCACCTTGAATTTATTCTGTCTGACAGTATGAAGGTACGATGATACTGAAAGGATTAATTCATTATCTTTGTGCTTTTGGAGTCTTTGTGGAAGGTAATTATATATTATCAGCTGTATTTCATTATTTCTGTCATTGCAAACATGTTTTTATTCCAGGTCTGGACTTATTTATGACCAGATAAAACCATCTATAACCACTCTGAAGGAACTGAAACCATGAAAGTTACTGCAACAGATAATTTCCCAGTCATGGACTCATTCAGTATTATTTTATTTGGTATTAATTTAATGTTACAGATGCTCCAAAGTTAAAGGAATGAATCTAATTCAGTAACTGGATTAATGAATGTCACGGTTAGAGCCCACTGATACTGATGTGGGCGGGTCCTGGATCACCTGTCCGCTGACTTGTCTGTGTCCCTCAGGTGTGACAGCAGAGATCATCACCCAGCAGACCGTCATGGCGGCGGCGGGAGGAGAGGCTCGTCTACGCTGTCGGCTCACTCAGCAGGAAGACGTCGATCTAGTGAAATGGATAAAGATTTTACACGATGATAATAGGAAGAACGTTGCCTTTTATAACCAAAAGTATGGTCCAAGAGTAGCTCATGACTTTAGAAATAAAGTTGAGTTTGTAGAAGCTGAACTGAATCTGAGCTCCATCGTGATCAGGAACATCTCAGAGCAGGATGAAGGATGTTATCTCTGTCTGTTCTCCTTCCTTCATGACTCTGTGAGGAACACAACGTGTCTCCAGCTTTATGGTACAGAAATATATACTACAGGACTTTAAAAACTTATTAAATCATTGATAAATGTCTTCCACAGAAGCTGAATAGAAAGGTTGTCATTTCTAGATGTCCATCCTGTTATTCTCTGCAGAGCTGCATGGACCCCGTCCTTCATGCTGGAGAACCTCCAGAAACCAGCTGTGTCCTGTTCAGCAGCCACGGGTCGACCTGCTCCAACCGTGACTCTGATCGCTGCACAGCAACACCTCAACTTCTCACACAGCAACACACCGTCAGAACTAACAACACCAACGGTACCGTCACCGTCACCATCACAGCCACGCTGTCTGGTCTCCCTGGCAACGGCACTCGGGTCGGATGTGCGGCGCAGGTGCAGTCTGGTCCTCAGGTGGAGGTGTTCACCACGGTTCCTGAGCTCAGACACACGTCTGCAGGTGAGAAGCTGCTTCAGGTCCTCACATCTCCAGACTGGTGTTCTGGTTGTGGTTCTGATGTTTGATGTTCTTCTGTCGGGTCCAGATGGAGCATCAGGGTCCAGTCACAGAGGTTTCAGTAAGTGAACGTTCCTCCACAAGTTTTATCGTAACTTCGTTGATTTTCAGGGTCTCACATCTGGATTTATCTGTTCCTCTAAAGGATGGCCTCTGGTTCTGCTCTGCTCCGTCTGCTGTGGTTCTGCTGCTGCTGTCGTCATCGTCCTGCTCAGACGGAAACAGAACAGGTACCGCTGTCAGACTGATGTGTGAGTGGACGAAGAAATGTCCATGTTCACCTTTATAGACAGAGACAGGAAGGAGGAGCAGAGACAGAGCAGCACAACGTTGCAGGCTGGGAATTGACCCTGTGAACCCTGTGACCCCTGGAGGACAGTAGCCTCTGTCCACAGACCACCAGCTTCAAACCACCCAGCTGCCCCCCAGATCACTGTTCAGATTATTTTACCATTCATATCTTTATTTTGTTTGTTTTTATTTTTATTACAAATAATGTTGTTTTGTCCAAGAGACTTATTTAGATGCTAATTGTGCACATTTGGATCTTTGTTGATTTGTAAATGTTATTTAATGCTGATAAAAACACCTGAGAGCTGCTGCACGAACCCAAGATGGAGGATTAAACCTGAATATGTCAGTTAACCTGGTTGTAGAAACAGTCGTCCACAGACTTCTGTGTTTCCAGCCTCCGTTAAGATTTACTAACTAATTAGGAATTCTGATCATCTTTATCTATCATCCAGTGTTTTAAAAAAATGTACTTTTGGAGTCCAAATTCCATATTTAGTTAGTTAAAATAGTTTCACCTGGAAAACATTTGAGTTATTTATCAATAAGTGAAATGTTCATATATGTGTATATATTAAAAATAGTCCTGTGTGTAGCTTATTTTTAACAATTTGTTCATTTTTGATATTTTTGAGAGCTATATATACATTTTATATTATGTTTTTGCCTATTTTTCTAAATATTTTCTACAAGCCCTGTTGCTATTTTACTTTTTATCTGTCCAACTTGAGCTGCTGTAATAGATTAATAAAGTTCTATTCTATTTAAATGAGCGTCTTCACTCTGACCAGTAGGTGGCAGCAGAAACAACATTCCCACTGTCATCTTCTCACAGATGTTGGAGCAGAAATAAATGTAGGACGAAGACATTTTTAAGTTTCTGACTCTTGTTGCTGATAAAAACACAGTCATGTGTAGACTGAATTTATTTCTTTAACAGCATAAATCTTAAATAATCTGTTAAACGATAATTTCAACGACATTTCTGATGTGGAGGAACGCACATTTCTGGTTTAATTCATATTCTGAATGTTTTTAACACTGAATCATTCATCTGTGGAGTTTATTTAATAAACTTTTCATTGATGTATTTTCTTCATTTATTTTCAAATGTATTTATGAAAAGCTGTTTGAAAGCACCAAGTCAGTCATTAATATAAAAGTCAGTAAAATAAGCATTTTGCACCACTGTTTCAGTAACAAACAAAAAACAAACTTTTAATCCTCCTGATGTCATTAATCTTCTCAGAGAAATAAAATCATTTCATTTTCCCGTCATCCTCTCTCACCTGTTCCTCCTCTCAGTCGGTTGTACCATGTAGAGAAATATTATGGGGGGAGCTGACGTCATGATCCGTTACTATAACATTTTAAAACAATAATTACCTCTTCTAGATTAGTTAACTGAGCTTTTTTATCTGGGGGATAATAAGGTACATCTGTTTTATAGAAGCTTTAGTTTTTATATCGCTGGGAAGTAAATTCTTTATCAGGTTGTTACCTGTATTTGTCAGCTAACCCGGTGAACCACGTGTTGCCAGGTTGGGCGAACTTGTTTTACTACGTTAGAAGATTAAAAAGCCTCAGTTAGACAGAGATACATGATGTTTTTACTGGATACGCTGTTCTACATTTTACTTGCTGTAATTCAGGTCGGTGTTTTGTCGGTTTTCTCTGCTGAACGGCGGGAAGAGGGCGGGTCTTCAAAACCTGATTGGACTGACTGATATCCGCCCAGCCTGGCAACATTGAACCCGCGTGTAATTTGTATTTATTCTGTCTGGCAGCATGAAGGTACGATGATACTGAAAGGATTAATTCATTATCTTTGTGCTTTTGGAGTCTTTGTGGAAGGTAATTATATATTATCAGCTGTATTTCATCATTTCTGTCATTGCAAACATGTTTTTATTCCAGGTCTGTAGTTATTTCTGACCAGATAAAACTAATCTGATCTATAACAGATCATTTCCCAACCGGAGACTGACTCAGTTTTATTTCATTTCATATTTATTCAATGTTATAACTGGCCTAAAGTTACTGAAATTGATCAAAATTAGTAACTGTATTAATTATGTAATAATATTTATGGTGCTGAGTATTTTACTGACTGTATTTGCACATTTATGATTCAGTTTATAATTCAGTTTTATTTCATTTGATATTTATTTAAAATGAATCAAATTCAGTACCTACATTAATTAATGTCATAATAAGAAAACACTGACGCTAAAGAAGGAGCAGATTGTCTTTTTTCTCTCACCTGTTCCTCCCCTCAGAGTCGGCTGTACCATGTAGAGAAATATTATGGGGGGAGCTGACGTCATGATCCTTTACTATGACATTTTAAAGTCATAATTACCTTTTCTATATTAGTTAACGGAGCTTTTTCTAACTGCGAGTTAATGACGCATGTTTTAAATCAGAATTGGTTTTTATATTGTTGGTGATTGAATTATTTTTAAAGTTGTTACCTGTATTTGTCAGCTGAACAGGTGAACCACCTGTTGCCAGATTGAGCAGGTTTCCGTTAAACTGGACTTTTTTTTACTACATCAGATGATCCAAAGCAGTGGTCCCCAACCCCAGAACCACGGACCGGTACCGGGCCCCGCAAGAAAAAAAATAGTTTTTTAAGTTAATTTTATCATATGAGTCTGAACGAGCTTTTATTTTGAAAAACGGATTGTCTCACGTTATATCTCGGTCATTTGAGCACCAAAATTTAACCCAGCTAGCAAAATGACCTTTGGTCTAAAGGTTTTATTCGGTCAGATGAAATGTGGGTTATTTCACATCAAAGACACATTTAATCAAGTAGCTCAAACTAAAAGAGCCTGAGGTTGTTTTCACACCGGCACTGCTTAGGGCAGCCGGGAACCTTTTTTTCTTTTTTGGGGGGGGGCGGCGTTATGTTGGTGAGAACATGTTTGTTACCTGATTTCTGCCTCCAGATTCAAGTCTTGTTTTCTGGCAGCATGAAGGTACGATGATACTGAAAGGATTAATTCATTACCTTTTTTATTTTGTGGAATTTTGTACCTTTGTAGAAGGTAATTATATATTATCAGCTGTATTTCATTATTTCTGTCATTGCAGACATGTTTTTATTCCAGCTTTGGAGTTATTTCTGACCAGATAAAACTAATCTGATCTATAACAGATCATTTCCCAACCAGAGACTGACTCAGTTTTATTTAATTTCATATTTATTCAATGTTATAACTGGCCTAAAGTTACTGAAATTGATCAAAATTAGTAACTGTATTAATTATGTATTAATATTTATGGTGCTGAGTATTTTACTGACTGTATTTGCACATTTATGATTCAGTTTATAATTCAGTTTTATTTCATTTGATATTTATTTAAAATGAATCAAATTCAGTACCTACATTAATTAATGTCATAATAAGAAAACACTGACAGCAAACAAGGAGCAGATTGTCTTTTTTCTCTCACCTGCGTTCCTCCTCTCAGTCTGTTGTACCATGTAGAGAGAAATATTATGGGGGGGGGGGGGGGGGGGGTGGTGACGTCATGATCCGTTACTATGACATTTTAAAGTCATAATTACCTTTTCTATATTAGTTAACAGAGCTTTTTCTAACTGCGAGATAATGACGCATGTTTTAAATCAGAATTGGTTTTTACATCATTGGTGGTTTAATTATTTTTAAAGTTGTCGCCTGTATTTGTCAGCTGAACCAGATATGAACAAACATGGACACGGATGAAAGTTTAATGTAACTGAGATTATTCCCGGTCCCGCCGCTGTCCTCCAGTGAGACGTGGGCGGGTCCTGGATCACCTGTCGGCTGACGTGTCTGTGTCCCTCAGGTGTGACAGCAGAGATCATCACCCAGCAGACCGTCATGGCGGCGGCGGGGAGGAGAGGCTCGTCTACGCTGTCGGCTCACTCAGCAGGAAGACGTCGATCTAGTGAAATGGATAAAGAGATTTTACAAGATGATAATAAGAAGAACGTTGCCTTTTATGATCAAAAGTATGGTCCAAGAGTAGCTCATGACTTTAGAAATAAAGTAGAGTTTGTAGAAGCTGAAGCGAATCTGAGCTCCATCGTGATCAGGAACATCTCAGAGCAGGATGAAGGATGTTATCTCTGTCTGTTCTCCTTCCCTCATGACTCTGTGAGGAACACAACGTGTCTCCAGCTTTATGGTACAGAAAAATATACTACAGGAGTTTAAACTTATTAAATCATTGATAAATGTCTTCCACAGAAGCTGAATAGAAAGGTTGTCATTTCTAGATGTCCATCCTGTTATTCTCTGCAGAGCTGCATGGACCCGTCCTTCATGTTGGAGAACCTCCAGAACCAGCTGTGTCCTGTTCAGCCACGGGTCGACCTGCTCCAACCGTGACTCTGACCGCTGCACAGCAACACCTCAACTTCTCACACAGCAACACCGTCAGAACCAACAACACCAACGGTACCATCACCATCACAGCCACGCTGTCTGGTCTCCCTGGCAACGGCACTCGGGTCAGATGTGCTGCGCAGGTGGGGTCTTGTCCTCAGGTGGAGGTGTTCACCACGGTTCCTGAGCTCAGACACACGTCTGCAGGTGAGACGCTGCTTCAGGTCCTCACATCTCCAGACTGGTGTTCTGGTTGTGGTTCTGATGTTTGATGTTCTTCTGTCGGGTCCAGATTAGTGATCGACCGATTATCGGTCGGGCCGATTATCGGGGCCGATATTTGGAAATTTGACTTATATCGGCATCGGCCTTTTTTTAATCCGACCGGCCGATATGAAGAAATCAATTTAAAACTGGGTTATTCCGGCTCAGATGCCGCCGCGCCTCTCTCTCCTGCCTGCTGTCTCCTGCATTATTCACCTCGTCCTCTGATTGGTTGAGCGGCAGAGGCTGAGCCTCCGAACAAGAAGCTGTCCTCACAAACACTGGAGAGTGAGAGAGGAAAAAGTTTTCTTGTGTGAGAAGCTCCCGACAGAAAACACATGTCAAAGGTAAATACAGAAAGCTCTTCCGAAATTGTAGTAAACATCCCAGTATTCTGCATCTCACAACTACTACTAACGTTACAGTGAGCAGCAGAATAACGTAAGAGCAGAGTAAACCTTAGCGGCAGCTCTGCTAACTCGTATTACGTCCCAACATGTCTGTGAATGATTTAAAAGAAGACTGCTGATAATATCGACATGGAAACAGTCCACGATAGAAAAGCATGTGTGTGTGATTAAGAGCATAAGAGCATAAAAAAACTCAGTTCACTTGTTTTAGGGAGCGCTAAGGTGGAGGCTGCTTAGCTTTTACCATAAAATTAGTTCGTCGATCTGATGCTAAATGCTCTGCAGACTATGTATTAGCAATGGAGAAAATACACCGTACTTTCCGGACAGTAAGCCGTTACTTTTTCTCACGATTCGAACCCTACAGCTTATACAACGATGTGGCTAATGTATAGATTTCTACGGGCCAGTTTCAGGCCGTCAGTACGTTTATCCCCGTCAGAATAAAACTACCGAACCGGTCACAGTGGACCAATGAAACTGTTTGAATTAAATCAAACGCACTCACACTAAATTCTTCAGATCAGTCATTTTGTGCTTCATGCACACACCCTCATCATGGAAAACACACGAAGGAGTGCATATGATTTAGCTTTTAAGTTAAAGACAATCGATCTGTCGGTCAGAGAAGTAACCAGAGCTACTGCACGTATTTATTTTGAGATCCGAATATTCAGGTGCCTCAATAGGAAATCACGGTCTGTAATGTGGAGATTAGTATGTAGTCACGTGAAAAAACTCTACAACTCACAACTACTAATGTTGCTATGAGCTTTCTGGTCCTATGATCTGAAAATGAACGGGAAGATGAGAGAGTAAAATTCAGAAATGATTCATCTGAACAAAGTGGTGAAACATTTTAAATACTGTGTGAGCTCATTAAAACCCGAAAGGCTGTTTGTGTCCTGTCAGGAGTTTAACTGCACTCATAACAACTATTATACTTTTTTATGGAGTTTAACTGCACTCATAACAACTATTATACTTTTTTATGGAGTATGGAGTTTAAGTCTTTGTCATATTAATCATTAATAATGTAGCAACACAGTTCTGAATGACAGGGTCCTTGCTATCGCATAGTAAAATATAACATTTGATAATGAAATCAATTTAAGGCATCCTAAATGCTGCTGTTTTATATACTACTACTTTATAAAATCTCTGTAAAAAAGTTTTTATTTGCATTTACTAGAGATAATGCTGAGCCTGAGAACTCCTGCACTTTTTGTTTTTGTTTCAAGTTAAAACAAAGTTAAATCATTTCATTTCAGTTATACTGAAATTTTATTTAATTGTGAAAAAATTTAGGGAGCTATTATCTAAGTTTTTATTTAATGTTACAAGAGGTGCTGCTGAGCCTGTATTTTTGTTGTGTTTGAACTTAAAAACAAAGACAAGTCATTGTAGTTATATTTAAATGTTACTGTATTTTCTGTAATTTCAGGGAGCTATTTATTTAACCTTTTATTCAACTTTATGAGAGATGTTTCTGAGTGTAGGAAATTCAGGCACTTCTGGAGCTATTATTTTCTATTTGTGTGATTCAATGAGCATGCTTTAGGCATTTCTGTGAAGTTTAGTGTTTGCATTATTCAATTTCTTTAGGCCAATTTTTACACTTTTACTGCAAATGAATATCGGCTCCAAATATCGGTTATCGGCCTCCTCTAACTACTAATAATCGGTATCGGTACTGAAAAACCCATATCGGTCGATCACTACTGTAGACGTGTGAAACAGTTCTGACAGGCAGGCCGATGACTTTTGAGCACACTGATGCGGTGTGCTGCAGTCTGTTTCTGTGCTGAAGGCTGAGGGAGTGGAACCAGCAGGTTATGGAGGATGTCATGATGCTTTCAATGAAGGCATAGTAAAAAGTCATCAAGATGTGTGTGCTGATTCCAAAGGAGTTGAGTTTCTGGAGGAGGTACAGCCGTTGGTGACACCTCCTGAGAATGTCCTCTGTGTTGGTAGAGAATTTCAGGAGGTTGTCGAAGATGGTGCCCAGGTATCTGTATTCCTCCACTACCTCCACTGGCTTCCCGTGGATGGTGGTGGTGACTGCAGCAGCCAGATCTCTCTGCCTACTGGAGAAGGTCACCACCATCTCCTTGGTTTTGCTGACGTTCAGTTCCAGTTTGGAGCTGTCACACACCACTCTACAAACTCCTGGAGAACGGGTCCGTGGTGTTGTGAGGGGCCTGTCAGCAGTGACAGGAGAACTGTGTCGTCAGCATATTTCACCAGGTGGCAGGTGGGCTGTGTGGATCTGCAGTCATCGGTGTAGAGGATGAAGAGCAGGGGGGAGAGCACACAGCCCTGGGGGGAGCCAGTGGATGTGGAGCAGAGGTCGGAGAGGAGGTTGTTAACCCGGACTTTCTGAGTCCTGTTGGTCAGAAAGTCCAGTATCCACAGGATTAGCTGGTCATCCAGGTGGAAGCGGGAGGAAAGTTTAGTGGGCAGGATGTGGGGCTGCAGGGTGTTGAAAGCTGATGAGAAGTCAGCAAACAGTAGTCTGGCGGAGGAGTCGGGGAGCTCCAGGTGTTTGTGGATGGAGTCCATAATGAAGATTTTAGCATCATCGACTCCCCTGCGTGCGCGATAGGCAAACTGGAGTGGGTCCATCAGGGGGTCCGTTGCTGTGATGATGTGCTGTTTTATGATCTTCTCCATGGCCTTCATCACCAGGGAGGTAAGGGCCACAGGACGAAGATCATTCAGAGACTTGGGGTTGCTTTTTTGGGGATGGGGATGACTGGAGTGTTTCCACAGCTGGGAGACGTGTGACTGTCCATGGAGTGTTGAAATAGTGACCGAAACACACTTCCTAGTTGCCCTGCACAGTGTCTCAGTACTCTGCTGCTGATGTTGTCGGGGCCGGGTGAGCTCCTCTCCTTGGTCCTCCTGAGGGCTCTCACCACGTCCTCAGTCCTGAAGGTGAGGGCAGGGCTGCCAGGTTTTAGTGAAGTTCTGATTAGTGATCGACGACGATATGGGTTTTTCAGTACCGATACCGATTATTAGTAGTTAGAGGAGGCCGATAACCGATATTTGGAGCCGATATTCATTTGCAGTAAAAGTGTAAAAATTGGCCTAAAGAAATTGAATAATGCAAACACTAAACTTCACAGAAAATGCCTAAAGCATGTTCATTGAATCACACAAATAGAAATAATAGCTCCAGAAGTGCCTGAATTTCCTACACTCAGAAAGAAAACATCTCTCATAAAGTTGAATAAAAGGTTAAATAAATAGCTCTCTGAATTACAGAAAATACAGTACACATTTAAAAATATAACTACAATGACTTGTCTTTGTTTTAAGTTCAAACACAACAAAAATACAGGCTCAGCAGCACCTCTTTCTGTAACATTAAATAAAAACTTAGATAATAGCTCCCTAAATTTTTTCACAATTAAATAAAATTTCAGTATAACTGAAATGATTTAACTTTGTTTTAACTTGAAACAAAAACAAAAAGTGCAGGAGTTCTCAGGTTCAGCATTATCTCTAGTAAATGCAAATAAAAACTTTTTTACAGAGATTTTATAAAGTAGTAGTATATAAAACAGCAGCATTTAGGATGCCTTAAATTGGATTTCATTATCAAATGTTATATTTACTATGCGATAGCAAGGACCCTGTCATCAGAACTGTGTTGCTACATTATTAATGATTAATATGACAAAGACTTAAACTCCATACTCCATAAAAAAGTATAATAGTTGTTATGAGTGCAGTTAAACTCCATAAAAAAGTATAATAGTTGTTATGAGTGCAGTTAAACTAAACTCCTGACAGACACACAAACGCCTTTCAGGCTTTAAGGAGCTCAACAGTATTTAAAATGTTTCACCACTTGTTCAGATGAATCATTTCTGAATTTTACTCTCATCTTCCCGTTCATTTTCAGATCATAGGACCAGAAAGCTCATAGCAACATTAGTAGTTGTGAGTTGTAGAGTTTTTCACGTGACTACATACTAATCTCCACATTACAGACCGTGATTTCCTATTGAGGCACCTGAATAGGTCACTAATCAGAACTTCACTAAAACCTGGCAGCCCTGCCCTCACCTTCAGGACTGAGGACGTGGTGAGAGCCCTCAGGAGGACCAAGGAGAGGAGCTCACCCGGCCCCGACAACATCAGCAGCAGAGTACTGAGACACTGTGCAGGGCAACTAGGAAGTGTGTTTCGGTCACTATTTCAACACTCCATGGACAGTCACACGTCACACCGTCTCCCAGCTGTGGAAACACTCCAGTCATCCCCATCCCCAAAAAAAGCAACCCCAAGTCTCTGAATGATCTTCGTCCTGTGGCCCTTACCTCCCTGGTGATGAAGGCCATGGAGAAGATCATAAAACAGCACATCATCAGAGCAACGGACCCCCTGATGGACCCACTCCAGTTTGCCTATCGCGCACGCAGGGAGTCGATGATGCTAAAATCTTCATTATGGACTCCATCCACAAGCACCTGGAGCTCCCCGACTCCTCCGCCAGACTACTGTTTGCTGACTTCTCATCAGCCTTCAACACCCTGCAGCCCCACATCCTGCCCACTAAAACTTTCCTCCCGCTTCCACCTGGATGACCAGCTAATCCTGTGGATACTGGACTTTCTGACCAACAGGACTCAGAAAGTCCGGGTTAACAACCTCCTCTCCGACCTCTGCTCCACATCCACTGGCTCCCCCAGGGCTGTGTGCTCTCCCCCCTGCTCTCATCCTCTACACCGATGACTGCAGATCCACACAGCCCACCTGCACCTGGTGAAATATGCTGACGACACAGTTCTCCTGTCACTGCTGACAGGCCCCTCACAACACCACGGACCCGTTCTCCAGGAGTTGTAGAGTGGTGTGACAGCTCCAAACTGGAACTGAACGTCAGCAAAAGGAGATGGTGGTGACCTTCCGTCCAGTAGCAGAGAGATCTGGCTGCTGCTGCAGCACCACACCACCACCATCCACGGGAAGCCAGTGGAGGTAGTGGAGGAATACAGATACCTGGGCACCATCTTCGACAACCTCCTGAAATTCTCTACCAACACAGAGGACATTCTCAGGAGGTGTCACCAACGGCTGTACCTCCTCCAGAAACTCAACTCCTTTGGAATCAGCACACACATCTTGATGACTTTTTACTATGCCTTCATTGAAAGCATCATGACATCCTCCATAACCTGCTGGTTCCACTCCCTCAGCCTTCAGCACACAGAAACAGCTGCCAGCATCAGTGTGCTCAAAAGTCATCGGCCTGCCTGTCAGAACTGTTTCACACGTCTACAGTAGTGATCGACCGATATGGGTTTTCAGTCAGTACCGATTCCGATTAGTAGTTAGAGAGAGGCCGATAACCGATTTTGGAGCCGATATTCATTTGCAGTAAAAGTGTAAAAATTGGCCTAAAGAAATTGAATAATGCAAACACTAAACTTCACAGAAATGCCTAAAGCATGCTCATTGAATCACACAAATAGAAAATAATAGCTCCAGAAGTGCCTGAATTTCCTACACTCAGAAACCATCTCTCATAAAGTTGAATAAAAGGTTAAATAAATAGCTCCCTGAAATTACAGAAAATACAGTAACATTTAAATATAACTACAATGACTTGTCTTTGTTTTAAGTTCAACACACAAAAAATACAGGCTCACAGCACCTCTTGTAACATTAAATAAAAACTTAGATAATAGCTCCCTAAATTTTTTCACAATTAAATAAAATTTCAGTATAACTGAAATGATTTAACTTTGTTTTAACTTGAAACAAAAACAAAAAGTGCAGGAGTTCTCAGGCTCAGCATTATCTCTAGTAAATGCAAATAAAAACTTTTTTACAGAGATTTTATAAAGTAGTAGTATATAAAACAGCAGCATTTAGGATGCCTTAAATTGATTTCATTATCAAATGTTATATTTTACTATGCGATAGCAAGGACCCTGTCATTCAGAACTGTGTTGCTACATTATTAATGATTAATATGACAAAGACTTAAACTCCATACTCCATAAAAAAGTTATAATAGTTGTTATGAGTGCAGTTAAACTCCATAAAAAAGTATAATAGTTGTTATGAGTGCAGTTAAACTCCTGACAGGACACAAACATCCTTTCAGGTTTTAATGAGCTCACACAGTATTTAAAATGTTTCACCACTTTGTTCAGATGAATCATTTCTGAATTTTACTCTCTCATCTTCCCGTTCATTTTCAGATCATAGGACCAGAAAGCTCATAGCAAACATTAGTAGTTGTGAGTTGTAGAGTTTTTCACGTGACTACATACTAATCTCCACATTACAGACCGTGATTTCCTATTGAGGCACCTGAATATTCGGATCTCAAAATAAATACGTGCAGTAGCTCTGGTTACTTCTCTGACCGACAGATCGATTGTCTTTAACTTAAAGCTAAATCATATGCACTCCTTCGTGTGTTTTCCATGATGAGGGTGTGTGTGCATGAAGCACAAAATGACTGATCTGAAGAATTTAGTGTGAGTGCGTTTGATTTAATTCAAACAGTTTCATTGGTCCACTGTGACCGGTTCGGTAATTTTATTCTGACGGGGATAAACGTACTGACGGCCTGAAAACTGGCCCGTAGAAATCTATACACACATTAGCCACATCGTTGTATAAGCTGTAGGGTTCGAATCGTGAGAAAAAGTAACGGGTTACTGTCCGGGAAAGTACGGTGTATTTTCTCCATTGCTAATACATAGTCTGCAGAGCATTTAGCATCAGATCGACGAACTAATTTTATGGTAAAAGCTAAGCAGCCTCCACCTTAGCGCTCCCTAAAACAAGTGAACTGAGTTTTTTATGCTCTTATGCTCTTAATCACACACAAACATGCTTTTCTATCGTGGACTGTTTCCATGTCGATATTATCAGCAGTCTTCTTTTAAATCATTCACAGACATGTTGGGACGTAATACGAGTTAGCAGAGCTGCCGCTAAGGTTTACTCTGCTCTTCCGTTATTCTGCTGCTCACTGTAACGTTAGTAGTAGTTGTGAGATGCAGAGTTCTGGGATGTTTACTACAATTTCGGAAGAGCTTTCTGCATTTACCTTTGACACGTGTTTTCTGTCGGGAGCTTCTCACACAAGAAAACTTTTCCTCTCACTCTCCAGTGTTTGTGAGGACAGCTTCTTGTTCGGAGGCTCAGCCTCTGCCGCTCAACCAATCAGAGGACGAGGTGAATAATGCAGGAGACAGCAGGCAGGAGAGAGAGGCGCGGCGGCATCTGAGCCGGAATAACCCAGTTTTAAATTGATTTCTTCATATCGGCCGGTCGGATTAAAAAAAGGCCGATGCCGATATAAGTCAAATTTCCAAATATCGGCCCCGATAATCGGCCCGACCGATAATCGGTCGATCACTAGTCTACAGCCAACAGGCCCTCAGACAGGCAGGCAAGATAATCAACAACCCCTCTCACATTCTCCACACCTCATTTCAATGGCTCCCCTCCGGGCGACGCCTCCGCTGCATCACCTGCAGGACTGAGAGGAGGAGAGCCACCTTTGTCCCCAAAGCCACTCTGCTCTTCAACTCCAAATGTTAATTCTCCCTCACACCCACATCCCCCACATCCACCCCCGCCCCCACCCCCACCTCGCCCCCCGGACTACTCAATACTAGGGGTGCTCCGATCGATCGGTGACCTGATCGGATCGGCCGATATGCATATGATCGGGATCGGTCAGAATTGTCATTAAAGCCGATCAAAAGAGCCGATCAAAAACGCTCTATTCTCGTGCGCATACACTGTGTATAGACCTTTTCGGGCCAGCCCCCCGGAAGTACCCCGTCCTTTTTTTTTTCTTCAATAGTTCTTTATTAACAGAACAAACAATACAAAAGCAAGTCTTATCAATGAAAGGAAGTACCCCGTCCACCATTGCTGGGTTGTGCTACAGAGCGACGCTTTCACCGGCTCGCAGATTAACCAGTGTTTTTCTCTTTCTACAAATAGATATTTTTATAATGTCGAGTTGGTCGAGTGGGAATACATGTTCCGTCATAAACTGTGCCAACAATGGCGTGAAAATTCAACAATGGAAGAAGAAAGTATGAAATACACAAGCCTTTACTGCACGAAGACTGCTTTGTTTGCAGCCATACAGTTTGCACCGATTTCCTGGGCGCACCGACAACCAAGAAGTTAGGAAGACGTGGGTGAAAAATATCAACAGAAAGGACTTTGTTCCAAATGAATACAGCCGGGTGAGTTTTCGTTAACATTTAATCTTGTACTATTCATAGTCTCGCTGAGAGTCCCGGACGATTCTGGCCGAAAGAACAGCAGTATGACGCTAACTGTAGCCCTCGGCACTAGCACAAGCCTATAAATCAATGAATGAATGAATGAATGACTTAGGAGAATGATTAAATAAATTAAATATAACATTAACACATAGCCTAATTTACCGCTAGCGTTAACGTTACAGTAGCATAATCTTTATGACTTGTTGATGTTAGTTATAACCAGCGTTGCAGCGTTCCACAGTTTTTAGTGTTTGGTTATGGGAATAGATAATGCTATTTCCATAACCAATCATTAAAAACAGTGATAAACTACCTTCATCTGTAACTGGAGGCCACTGCCTAACATCATCAATCCAAGACATGTCTGCGTTATCAGTAACAGATGCTCCACGCTGCTGTGTTTGGGTTAGTTGGTGGAGCACCGCACACTCCAGTTATGGCGGAGCCACTAGGGGGCGCATGTCCACAATTTTCAAGTCGAAATGGTCTAAGACAGCAAGAAACAAAGGGAAATAAATACGATCGGTGATCGGTATCGGATCGGCCGATATTGATTTCAGTGATCGGTGATCGGTGATCGGTGATTGGCCCCAAAAACCCTGATCGGAGCACCCCTACTCAATACCCTGTTCACACTGTTGCACTGTTTACATACTGTTTACATACTGTTTACATACTGTTCATATTCTGTTTACATACTGTTTATATACTGTTCATATATTGTTAATACTGTCTTAACCATCCATACTGCCTTACACTGTTTACACTGCCTGCACTTTATCTATGCCTCATTCACTCCAGTCACTTTATATAATTTAACAGTTTCAAATTTTGTAATTACTGTATATACTGTATTTATTTCCATTTTAGTTCTGTCAATCTCATTTGTATTGTTAATACCTATGTCAACACAATGCTGCTCAGTTGGACCTCAATTGCCCCTCGGGGATAAATATAAATAAATAATAAATAAAATCTAAAATATGAATCTGAATCTTTTTCTCACTTGCTGCTGAAACATTGTAAATTTGTGGGACAAATAAAGGAATATCTTATCTTTTCTTATCTTATCTCTTAAGAACCTGGAACCATCTGGCCAATGTGTGACACTGCTTCACAGGGCTTCATCTCATTATCACTACGGTGAAGACGTCATCACTTTCGGCTCCTCCCCTAAATGAAGCAAGTCTATAAACGCTCTTCGCGGACGCGCCCGCTGTACTCCTCATTCTTGCTTTGGACTTTGGAACACTCCTGTAACTGCATTACCAACTAGATTCCTGTTTTCTGGCAGCATGACGGTACGATGACACCGACAGGATTAATTCATTTCTTTTTTGCTTTTGGACTCTTTGTGAAAGGTAATTATATATTGTACTGTATTTCATTATTTCTGTCATTGCAAACATGTTTTTATTCCAGATCTGGAGTTATTTCTGACCAGATAAAACCATCGATAACCGCTCTGAAGGAACTGAAACCATGAAAGTTACTGCAACAGATCATTTCAATATAAAAACCGTAATGAATGAGGTACAGAGTTAGTTAGGGTTGCTTTTGTTTTTAATACGTTTTTGACATGATTTCGTTGGAGATAATGCTTGTGAAAGATGAATACTGACCTCAGAAACGTAGAAGTGGAATGGAGTCTCTGCTGCAATGAGAGCATCATGCAGTCCACCAGCACAGCCACCTGGACCTGCCCAGAGATCTGCACTTATGCAGGGATCACTGTAGAAGTGCAGTCCATTTACCATGTGGTCTGTTATTTTCACAGCATGCAGATACCTTTAAACCACGTGGTTTGAACTTGAGAATAAATGAAAAATAAATCGTGTTCATGTGAACTGTCGTTCAGGAGTTCATCTTCCTTCTTATATCTCTGGTTTTAACACCATCATGGCAGGTTGTCCTGCAGGTGTCAGATGTACCTGAACACCTCCTTGACTGGTGTCTCTGGGCAGCAGGTGGATGTTAATTAGAGAAACCAGACGTTGAAGGTTTCTGAACTAACATTCGTTCTTTCTGAATACCTTCACCAGTCGTATGAAGTCAGTGAGTGGACATCAGAACCAACACTGTCCTGGTACTTCAGGTACTGCAGGTCCAGTCCTGCAGAGTTCACCTCTCTAAGCATCTCATGTGTCCTGCAGGTGTGACAGCAGAGATCATCACCCAGCAGACTGTCATGGCGGCGGCGGGAGGAGAGGCTCGTCTACGCTGTCGGCTCACTCAGCAGGAAGACGTCGATCTAGTGAAATGGATAAAGATTTTACACGATGATAATAAGAAGAACGTTGCCATTTATGATCAAAAAATATGGTCCAAGAGTAGTTCATGAGTTTAGAAATAAAGTAGAGTTTGTAGAAGCTGAACCGAATCTGAGCTCCATCGTGATCAGGAACATCTCAGAGCAGGATGAAGGATGTTACCTCTGTCTGTTCTCCTTCCCTCATGACTCTGTGAGGAACACAAACGTGTCTCCAGCTTTATGGTACAGAAAATATACTACAGGAGTTTAAACTTATTAAATCATTGACAAATGTCTTCCACAGAAGCTGAATAGAAAGGTTGTCATTTCTAGATGTCCATCCTGTTCTCTGCAGAGCTGCATGGACCCGTCCTTCATGCTGGAGAACCTCCAGAACCAGCTGTGTCCTGTTCAGCCACGGGTCGACCTGCTCCAACTGTGACTCTGATCGCTGCACAGCAACACCTCAACTTCTCACACAGCAACACCGTCAGAACCAACAACACCAACGGTACCGTCACCGTCACCACCACAGCCACGCTGTCTGGTCTCCCTGGCAACGGCACTCGGGTCAGATGTGCTGCGCAGGTGCAGTCTTGTCCTCAGGTGGAGGTGTTCACCACGGTTCCTGAGCTCAGACACACGTCTGCAGGTGAGACGCTGCTTCAGGTCCTCACATCTCCAGACTGCTGATGTTTGATGTTTCTTCTTATCGTTACTTCGTTGATGTTCAGGGTCTCACATCTGGATTTATCTGTTTCTCATAAGGATGGCCTCTGGTTCTGCTCTGCTCGGTCTGCTGTGGTTCTGCTGCTGCTGCTGTCGTCATCGTCCTGCTCAGACGGAAACACAGAACAGGTACCGCTGTCACACAACCACACTTGTTTAATAGGAATAGTATTTAATTAATCATTAAAGAAAAAGGATCATAAAGTTCAAATAACTCTGGAGAAGTAAGTGGAGCCAATCAGAAGGTTGTAGATGTGACGGTGTCTCTGATCAGCCAGACTAAGGCCGGGCATACACTGTGCGAGATTTTAAGTCCCTTGATTCAGCCCTATCTCACACTGCACGACTAGATCGCTGAGTTCAAAAGTTCGCAGCCCATGAGTAATGCTCTCACACTGTACGGCCCGATGCTCTGATGCGACTTGACTGCTTACACTATACGTTCATAACGCACGTCAGACTTCTGTATACCGGAAACTGCAACGTCAAAAAAAGCTGCTCTCCACGGACTGCGAGCGCCTGGCTGTCACCTGATTGATGAGCTGACAGGCTCCGATTGGCTCTTAATTTTGACAACAAACACCACATGTTGCGCAAAATACTAATTTTCTGTGTAATCACAATATTTAATGTTTGTTATATTAGTCTTATGTTGTGCGATGAAGTTTTTATCTGCCAACAAGCAAATATTTTGTGTCTGCTAATAATAACACTTATATATATGACTTATCAAACGACCAGTTACAAAGTGGTTTACAAGGCAGATAAAAGAACACGTTTCATGCAACAGAAGGAGGATCACTTTTATTTTAACTTCAATCAGCGATCGAGGACACTTTATCTAAGAACGTGGTCCTCAAACTACAGGTAACATACAGGTGATCTTCCAGGTCATGTGACCTAATAACTCAAAATCAGTGCAGGATCACAGTACTACACTGGCTGGTTGAGATACACCTCTTTTTATTCCACTTTAACATTTCTAATATTTTATGTTAATTTTTTAAAGTAAATATTAGCATTTTAGCTCAATAGCTTCCAGGTCATGTGACCTAATGACTCAAAATCAGTGCAGGATCACAGTACCCTCATGGCTGGTTGAGATTCACCTCTTTTTATTCTTTTTTAACATTTCTAATATTTTATGTTAATTTTTTAAAGTAAATAGTAGCATTTTAGCTCAACAGCTTCCAGGTCATGTGACCTAATGACTCAAAATCAGTGCAGGATCACAGTACTCCCCTGGCTGGTTGAGATACACCTCTTTTTATTCCACTTTAACATTTCTAATATTTTATGTTAATTTTTTACAGTAAATATTAGCATTTTAGCTCAATAGCTTCCAGGTCATGTGACCTAATGACTCAAAATCAGTGCAGGATCATAGTACTCCCCTGGCTGGTTGAGATACACCTCTTTTATTCCACTTTAACATTTCTAATATTTTATGTTAATTTTTTAAAGTAAATATTAGCATTTTAGCTCAATAGCTTCCAGGTCATGTGACCTAATGACTCAAAATCAGTGCAGGATCACAGTACTCCCCTGGCTGGTTGAGATACACCTCTTTTTATTCCACTTTAACATTTCTAATATTTTATGTTAATTTTTTACAGTAAATATTAGCATTTTAGCTCAATAGCTTCCAGGTCATGTGACCTAATGACTCAAAATCAGTGCAGGATCATAGTACTCCCCTGGCTGGTTGAGATACACCTCTTTTTATTCCACTTTAACATTTCTGAGATTTTATAATAATTTCTTTACAGTAAATATTAGCATTTTAGCTCAATAGCTTCCAGGTCATGTGACCTAATGACTCAATGACTCAAAATCAGTGCAGGATCACAGTACCCCCCTGGCTGGTTGAGATACACCTCTTTTTATTCCACTTTAACATTTCTAATATTTTATGTTAATTTTTTAAAGTAAATATTAGCATTTTAGCTCAATAGCTTCCAGGTCATGTGACCTAATGACTCAAAATCAGTGCAGGATCACAGTACCCTCATGGCTGGTTGAGATTCACCTCTTTTTATTCTTTTTTAACATTTCTAATATTTTATGTTAATTTTTTAAAGTAAATAGTAGCATTTTAGCTCAATAGCTTCCAGGTCATGTGACCTAATGACTCAAAATCAGTGCAGGATCATAGTACTCCCCTGGCTGATTGAGATACACCTCTTTTTATTCCACTTTAACATTTCTGAGATTTTATAATAATTTCTTTACAGTAAATATTAGCATTTTAGCTCAATAGCTTCCAGGTCATGTGACCTAATGACTCAAAATCAGTGCAGGATCACAGTACTCCCCTGGCTGGTTGAGATACACCTCTTTTTATTCCACTTTAACATTTCTGAGATTTTATAATAATTTCTTTACAGTAAATATTAGCATTTTAGCTCAATAGCTTCCAGGTCATGTGACCTAATGACTCAATGACTCAAAATCAGTGCAGGATCATAGTACTCCCCTGGCTGGTTGAGGTACACCTCTTTTTATTCCACTTTAACATTTCTGAGATTTTATAATAATTTCTTTACAGTAAATATTAGCATTTTAGCTCAATAGCTTCCAGGTCATGTGACCTAATGACTCAATGACTCAAAATCAGTGCAGGATGACAGTACTCCCCTGGCTGGTTGAGATACACCTCTTTTTATTCTTTTTTAACATTTCTAATATTTTATGTACATTTTTTAAAGTAAATATTAGCATTTTAGCTCAATAGCTTCCAGGTCATGTGACCTAATGACTCAAAATCAGTGCAGGATGACAGTACTCCCCTGGCTGGTTTAGATACACCTCTTTTTATTCCACTTTAACATTTCTGAGATTTTATAATAACTTCTTTACAGTAAATATTAGCATTTTAGCTCAATAGCTTCCAGGTCATGTGACCTAATGACTCAAAATCAGTGCAGGATCACAGTACCCCCCTGGCTGGTTGAGATACACCTCTTTTTATTCCACTTTAACATTTCTAATATTTTATGTTAATTTTTTTAAGTAAATATTAGCATTTTAGCTCAATAGCTTCCAGGTCATGTGACCTAATAACTCAAAATCAGTGCAGGATCACAGTACTACACTGGCTGGTTGAGATACACCTCTTTTTATTCCACTTTAACATTTCTAATATTTTATGTTAATTTTTTAAAGTAAATATTAGCATTTTAGCTCAATAGCTTCCAGGTCATGTGACCTAATGACTCAAAATCAGTGCAGGATCACAGTACCCTCATGGCTGGTTGAGATTCACCTCTTTTTATTCTTTTTTAACATTTCTAATATTTTATGTTAATTTTTTAAAGTAAATAGTAGCATTTTAGCTCAATAGCTTCCAGGTCATGTGACCTAATGACTCAAAATCAGTGCAGGATCATAGTACTCCCCTGGCTGGTTGAGATACACCTCTTTTTATTCCACTTTAACATTTCTGAGATTTTATAATAATTTCTTTACAGTAAATATTAGCATTTTAGCTCAATAGCTTCCAGGTCATGTGACCTAATGACTCAATGACTCAAAATCAGTGCAGGATCATAGTACTCCCCTGGCTGGTTGAGATACACCTCTTTTTATTCCACTTTAACATTTCTGAGATTTTATAATAATTTCTTTACAGTAAAATATTAGCATTTTAGCTCAATAGCTTCCAGGTCATGTGACCTAATGACTCAATGACTCAAAATCAGTGCAGGATGACAGTACTCCCCTGGCTGGTTTAGATACACCTCTTTTTATTCCACTTTACCATTTCTGAGATTTTATAATAATTTCTAAAGCAAATATTAGCATTTTAGCTCAATAGCTTCCAGGTCATGTGACCTAATGACTCAAAATCAGTGCATGATCACAGTACTACACTGGCTGGTTGAGATACACCTCTTTTTATTCCATTTTAACATTCCTGATCATGAATTTATTTCAATAGCCTCTAGGTCATGTGACATAATGATTCAAAACTAGTAAAGATCACACTTAAACGCCTTTCAATAACCCACATTTTATTTGAAAACCGGATATTAATACACGCTGTGGCCTCCTAGCGCTGACTTTCTCACCCGCAGCCGTCCATTTACCGTAAAGCCTGTAACACATGAGCACTTGAAATGTTGGAGCGACTCGCTTGACTTCGCAAAAAAAAAGGAGAGACGGCTGGCTTGACCGCAGTCCAGGCGAGGCGCAGTTCATCTCAAACGCACCTACTGCTTCTACTGTGCGATACCTTCATGAGGAGCGACCAGGATTTCAAACAAGTTTGATTTTCTTGCGAGCACACGACTTGTGATCGGGAGCTCATCGTGGGAGGTGTTGATCTCTCGTCGTTACCCCACGTATACTGCACGAAGCACGACTCACGATAGGGTCGAAATTCGGCCCGATCCAAAAAAATACTCGCACGACTGGAAAAATCGGTTCAAAATGAGATGACAGTCGCACAGTGTATGCCCGGCCTTACTCTCACTGTCTCATGAAACTGGTCTGTTCCCATTAACACTGATCTCCACTGGTACAGGACTGAGCCAATCACAGCGAAGAGGGGCGGAGTTTATCTGATGACTCATCCAGGAGCGTCCAAGTACCACATCTAAAAAAAGATGGCTGCAGAAGATGTTGGATCAACACGTTCTTCCTCCTAAACCAACACCAGCCCTTCAGCAGCTTCACCATCTTGGACGTGTCGTTGGTATCAGTCTGGAAACCAGGAAGTCCATTTAACTGTAACTATGCGTTACATTAACGCTCAGTCTGGACTACCTGTTCATTTGCACATTTGCACATTTTCATGGCACATCACTCTGGTCGCTGTGCCCTCAATGCTAAAAAACTGCTTGTGTATATATATTTATATCGCAGTATTTTTAGTTTACATTGTTTGCATTTTTCCCTTAATTGCATGAATCATCATCACCACAACAAATTCCTCGTATGTGTAAAATCGTACCTGGCAAAGTTGATTCTGATTCAGGTGCTTCATTTCTCTGACTGACGGGAGGCGTGTCCAGTTTTCTTCACACCTGTTGGTTCCAGGAGCTGATGTGTGAGTGGACGAAGAAAGAAGAAATGTCCATGTTCACCTTTATAGACAGAGACAGGAAGGAGGAGCAGAGACAGAGCAGCACAAACGTTGCAGGCTGGGAATCGAACCTGTGACCCCTGCAGGAGGACAGTAGCCTCTGTCCACAGACCACCAGCTTCAACCACCCAGCTGCCCCCCAGATCACTGTTCAGATTATTTTACGATTCATATACTATTTTTAGGCCTGAGCAAGTTAACGCATTAACTCTTAACTCTAACTTTAACATGAACATTTTCATTTTAAAGTTCTCCCAGACGGAGGATTCAACAGAAACAAGGTTATTTGTAACAACTGACAAGCTGAATTCCCTGTTAAAAGTTTCTGCCGTTACCTCAGAAATTACCTGTTTAATGTTCTGATTGTGGGGTATTTTGTTAATAGACTTTATTTTTTTTATTTAAAAAAAAATGGATGACACTAATGTCCTTGATGTTGCAATAAGCCTTATTTTATTTTACATTTTTTAAGATGAGATTTACACTAAATATGTGTTACTGACAAGTGCTGATGTTAAAAGTGTTTGAACAACAAATGTTATGGCACTTTAGTTCATATGGCCGCAGAACATTTAAATAAAAGTGACCTTTACACTACTTTTGAATTCATTATTTGATTTTCCGTATACAATGTGATTAATCGTGATTAATCAGGGAAATCATGCGATTAATCATGATTAAAAATTTTAATCGTTGCCCAGCCCTAATTATTTTTTAATTAGAAGAACTACAGTGTTTATGGAAGACTATTTATTACAAATAATGTTATTTTGTCCGACTTATTTAGATGCTAATTGTGCACATTTGGATCTTTGTTGATTTGTGAACTTTATTTAATGCTGATAAAAACACCTGAGAGCTGCTGCACGAACCCAAGATGGAGGATTAAACCTGAATATGTCAGTTAACCTGGTTGAAGAAACAGTCGTCCACAGACTTCTGTGTTTTCAGCCTCCGTTAAGATTTTACTAACTAATTAGGAATTCTGATCATCTTTATCTATCATCCAGTCCAACAAGACAAAAGCAACATTTCTTCATTGTGTTTTAAAAAATGTACTTTTGGAGTCCAAATTCCATATTTAGTTAGTTAAAATAGTTTCACCTGGAAAACATTTGAGTTATTTATCAATAAGTGAAATGTTCATATATGTGTATATATTAAAAATAGTCCTGTGTGTAGCTTATTTTTAACAATTTGTTCATTTTTGATATTTTTGAGAGCTATATATACATTTTATATTATGTTTTTGCCTATTTTTCTGAATATTTTCTACAAGCCCTGTTGCTATTTTACTTTTTATCTGTCCAATTTGAGCTGCTGTAACAGATTAATAAAGTTCTATTCTATTTAAATGAGCGTCTTCATTCTGACCAGTAGGTGGCAGCAGAAACAACATTCCCACTGTCATCTTCTCACAGATGTTGGAGCAGAAATAAATGTAGGACATTTTAACAGTTTCTGACTCTTGTTGCTGATAAAAACACAGTCATGTGTAGACTGAATTTATTTCTTTAACAGCATAAATCTTAAATAATCTGTTAAACGATAATTTCAACAACATTTCTGATGTGCAGGAACGCACATTTCTGGTTTAATTCATATTCTGAATGTTTTTAACAGTGAATCATTAATCTGTGGAGTTTATTTAATAAACTTTTCATTGATGTATTTTCTTCATTTATTTTCAAATGTATTTATGAAAAGCTGTTTGAAAGCACCAAGTCAGTCATTAATTTAAAAGTCAGTAAAATAAGCATTTTGCACCACTGTTTCAGTAACAAACAAAAAACAAACTTTTAATCCTCCTGATGTCATTAATCTTCTCAGAGAAATAAAATCATTTCATTTTCCCGTCATCCTTTCTCACCTGTTCCTCCTCCCAGTCGGTTGTACCATGTAGGTAAATATTATGGGGGGGGCTGACGTCATGATCCGTTACTATGACATTTTAAAACAGTAATTACCTCTTCTAGATTAGTTAACTGAGCTTTTTTAAACTAGGGGATATAAGGTACATCTGTTTTATAGAAGCTTTAGTTTTTATAATGCTGGGAAGTAAATTCTCTATCAGGTTGTTACCTGTATTTGTCAGCTGACCACGTGAACCACGTGTTGCCAGGTTGGGCGGGTTTCCATCAAACTGAACTTCTTTTACTCCGTCAGAAGATTAAAAAGTCTCAGTTAGACAGATACATGATGTTTTTACATATTATTGCTGTAATTCAGGTCGGTGTTTGTCGGTTTTCTGCTGAACGGCGGGAAGAGGGCGGGTCTTCAAACCTGATTGGACTGTCTGATTTCCGCCCAACCTGGCAACATTGAATCCGCGGTCAATTTGAATTTATTCTGTCTGGCAGCATGAATGTACGATGATACTGAAAGGATTCATTCATTATCTTTGTGCTTTTGGAGTCTTTGTGGAAGGTAATTATATATTATCAGCTGTATTTCATTATTTCTGTCATTGCAAACATGTTTTTATTCCAGCTCTGGACTTATTTCTGACCAGATAAAACTAATCTGATCTATAACAGATCATTTCCCAACCGGAGACTGACTCAGTTTTATTTAATTTCATATTTATTCAATGTTGTAACTGGCCTAAAGTTACTGAAATTAATCAAAATTAGTAACTGTATTAATTATGTATGAATATTTATGGTGCTGAGTATTTTACTGACTGTATTTGCACATTTATGATTCAGTTTATAATTCAGTTTTATTTCATTTGATATTTATTTAATGCTACAGGTGCCTCAAAGTTTAACAAATTAATCAAATTCAGTAACTACATTAATTAATGTCATAATAAGACACCACTGACACAAAAGAAGGAGCAGATTGTCTTTTTTGTCCTCACCTGTGCTCCTCCTCTCAGAGTCGGTTGTACCATGTAGAGAAATATTATGGGGGGGTGACGTCATGATCCGTTACTCTGACATTTTAAAGTCATAATTACCTTTCTATATAAGTTAACGGAACTTTTTCTAACTGCGAGATCATGATGCATGTTTTAAATCAGAATTGGTTTTTACAGCGTTGGTCATTTAATTATTTTTAAAGTTGTTACCTGTATTTGTCAGCTGACCAGGTGAACCACCTGTTGCCAGATTGAGCAGGTTTCCATCAAACTTGACTTCTTTTACTACATCAGATGATCCAAAGCAGTGGTCCCCAACCCCAGAACCGCGGACCGGTACCAGGCCCTGCAAGAAAAAAAAATAGTTTTTTATGTTAATTTTATCATATGAGTCTGAACGTGCTTTTATTTTGAAAAACGACTGGATTCTCTCGGTCATTTGAGCGCCAAAATTTTGGTGTGAACATGTTTGTTATCTGATTTCCGCCTCCAGATTCAAATCTTGTTTTCTGGCAGCATGAAGGTACGATGATACTGAAAGGATTAATTCATTACCTTTTTTATTTTGGAGTCTTTGTTAAAGGTAATTATATATATTATCAGCTGTATGTCATTGTAAACATGTTTTTATTCCAGGTCAACACAAACTTTAGTTTTCACTCAGATATGAACAAACATGGCCACGGATGAAAGTTTAATTATTCCTGGTCGCTGTCCTCCAGTGAGACGTGGGCGGGTCCTGGATCACCTGTCCGCTGACGTCTCTGTGTCCCGCAGGTGTGACAGCAGAGATCATCACCCAGCAGACCGTCATGGCGGCGGCGGGAGGAGAGGCTCGTCTACGCTGTCGGCTCACTCAGCAGGAAGACGTCTACCAGGTCACCTGGCAGAAGGTTTTAGCCCATAAAGACGGAGAACGTCGCCTCCTACAGCGAAGTCGCCGGTCGGACCGTGAATCCCGGTTTCAGAGGGAAGGTCCGGTTTGAAGAAGCCGGGCTGAAGCTGAGCTCCATCGTGATGAGGAACGTCTCGGCGCAGGACGAAGGATGTTACCTGTGTCTGTCATCACCTTCCCTCGCGGCTCCGTCAGGAACACCACCTGTCTGCGTCTATACGGTAAAAACCCATAAAAACACACGAAAAGCGTCCTCAGCTGAGACGGACCGGTCCACACGTCCATCCTGTCCTCTGCAGAGCTGCATGGACCCGTCCTCCATGTTGGAGAACCTCCAGAACCAGCTGTGTCCTGTTCAGCCACGGGTCGACCTGCTCCAACCGTGACTCTGACCGCTGCACAGCAACACCTCAACTTCTCACACAGCAACACCGTCAGAACCAACAACACCAACGGTACCATCACTGTCACCACCCACAGCCACGCTTCTGGTCTCCCCGGTAACGGCACTCGGGTCGGATGTGCTGCGCAGGTGCAGTCTGGTCCTCAGGTGGAGGTGTTCACCACGGTTCTGAGCTCAGACACACGTCTGCAGGTGAGAAGCTGCTTCAGGTCCTCAACATCTCAGACTGGTGTTCTGGTTGTGGTTCTGATGTTTGATGTTCTTCTGTCAGGTCCAGATGGAGCATCAGGGTCCAGAGGTTTCAGTAAGTCAACGTCTTCATGTGTTTTATCGTAACTTCGTTGATGTTCAGGGTCTCACATCTGGATTTATCTGTTCCTCTAAAGGATGGCCTCTGGTTCTGCTCTGCTCGGTCTGCTGTGGTTCTGCTGCTGCTGCTGTCGTCATCGTCCTGCTCAGACGGAAAAAGAACTGGTACCACTGTCAGACACCACACTAGGGGTGCACGATAACTATCGTCCAATAACAGGAAATTATGACGACATCCCGATAAGTCCGATATCACGACAAATAGCCCCGATTACATATACACTACTCACAAAAAGTTAGGGATATTCAGCTTTTGGTTGAAATTTCAGGACGAGCCTAAAATGCATTAAAACCACTACAGGTGAACTTAATGTGACCTTCCCTAAGCTTTTGAATGCACAATGTCCAACTGTTAAATGTTTCAGGAAATTGGAAATTTGCACAAGTTGCTGTTTCTAACAAGGAGCTTAACGGCAAAAATCA
>JAGFBZ010001102.1:0-40003 GCA_018398805.1 Hirundichthys speculiger
CAATCCTGGATACTAATATACGCCTTCAAAAACGCGTTTTTTGTCGTTTTCTCGGTCGTTTTTTTTTTTTTTTTGGATTTTTTTCTTCCATAGCGAGGGCGGTGTAACCCAAGATGCCCGGCTTCGCCGGGGCATCTTGGGTATTAAGACAGTTGGGTAAAATGGCCCTCTGCTTCGCAGAGGGCCATTTTACTGCATTACAATATGTGCATGCCACTACTTTGGCATGCACATAATAATAATAATAATAATATTAGTGGGTGGGGCTGGACGTCAAACCTGCAGGTTGAAGGGAGATGCTTCTCTTTAATCCTGTTGATGCCTTTTGTTTTCTCTATATATCTGTGGATAGGGGGAAGTCCTGTTCTATACAACTGTCCTGCCTTTGCAAAATGAGGCATTTTTTTTTTTTTCATTTTCTGATGTCTTTGGAGTTTCTTTCTGTAATATGTTTTTTAAGATGAAAGTAAAAACTTTTTCTTAATTTTATGTATTAATTACATGTTTTATATTATTATTTATTTTATTTTATTTGTTTTATTTTATTTTTAAAAAATCTGACCTGGCTCTGCTTTGGGTCTGAGAAGTATGACCACTGCACCCAAATGAACGGTCTTTAATTGATCTAAGTATTTGCTAACATTTTGTTATTCATTATAAAATATTTTCTCATCATGAATCGTTAGGAGCTGGGTAGACCACACTTCAACTTCCTTATTTGTTTTTATGTTGTTTTTTTTTTTTTTTTTTTTTTTTTTTTTACATTTATATTGAATCATAGTTAATTTAAATTTACATTTTCAGTTTTATGAACTTACACTTCTTTTTCCAATTTACTTTCACTTGAAAAAAAGCCTTGCCTTCCCCTCTTTTTCTAGGATTTTAATTTTAATCCTTTTACACTTGTAATAAGTCTGCCTGGTCCTTATTCACTTTTTTGGATTAAAAAAAATTTCTTTTAAATGTTATAGATGCTTCACACTATGTGACATAACTTAAGATAAGTAGGTAAATTCTAAAAAGCACTTTAAAGCACTTTCACTTTAAACACTGTAAAGAACCAGATGTATAGCTTTTGAGATGACAAAAATTAAAATTAAAATACATTACAACACCACAAGCTGTTTTGTTTGCTTGGACCTTTTGATTACACTTATACTGTTATTTACAGCAACGAAAATACTATATACAAATCTGACACTTCAAAACACCGCTAAAACACCTATACAAATCTCTAAACACCCCCCCCCCCCCCCCCGCGCGTGTCTTAACAACAACACGGCGCAGACCTTCTGCGATCACCGTAATGTCCCGCATATCAACGCAAAGCTGCGCTTCTCAGCTTTCAGAATCCGTTGGAATTACAGCGATAGCGCAAGTGGTTAAAAAGTTACGGTTATTAAAAAAAGGCTTCTTAGTTTTCTGTCACAGGTGACAACTCCGGTTTAGACGGTTAAAAAATGGGAAGAGTGATTGATTGATTGATTGATTGATTCACCTTTAATAATCCCCAAAGGGGAAACTTCATTGCCACCATGGCCACAACAATACAACATAAAACAAACAACAGTATACATCAATACTATCACTAACTAGGGACAGCAGTAGATCAATACAACAGTAAAATAACCAGAAATGACACCCTCTCCCCACAAAAGGGAGATAAAAGAAAGATAAATAAATAAATAAATAAAATAAAATAAAAATGCATTAAAAAATACAAATCCATTTTAAAAAAAATTTAAAAGTGCAACGTGCAAAACAATATAGCAGCAAGTTAAAGAATATAGCTGCAATTTAAAGTGCACTGTACCAGCAAACATGGCAGCAGGTTATGACAGCCTAGAAGAGTTGCTGCAGTTTAAAGTGCAATAGGCAGTACAGAACTAGTAAAGAGCGAAGAAGGGATGCAAAGGCCAGAGGAAAAACGTGTGGGGAGTTGCAGGAGGACTGGAAGCCCTGGTGAGAATCCTGAGGAGTGTTCATATTGAAAACAGAGATACAAGATATTCCTCAGCTGTTTGGTCAGAGGTGTCTCTAAAAGTATTTGGAAATGATGAAACTAAAAACAGACATTGGTTGTGGGTCATATGGACCAAAAATAGAAAAGGGGTAAGGGATTTCTTTGAATTGGAAAATGAGTCAGACATGACTGAAGGAAGGCATGAGGAACAAGTAGAAGATGGGAAACAGAGTGAACAGGTCACAAATGAGGAAGAGACAGAGGAGGAAAACCAAAAGGACTCAGATGGACATCAGAGTGAGAAGGAAGAGATAGAAGAGGAAAACCAACAGAGTGAGAAGGAAGAGATAGAAGAGGAAAACCAACAGAGTGAGAAGGAAGAGACAGAGGAGGGAAACCAACAAAGTGAGAAGGAAGAGACAGAAGAGGGAAACCAACAAAGTGAGAAGGAAGAGACAGAGGAGGGAAACCAACAAAGTGAGAAGGAAGAGACAGAAGAGGAAAACCAACAAAGTGAGAAGGAAGAGACAGAGGAGGGAAACCAAAATGACTCAGATGGGGAACAGAGTAAACAGGTTGCAAATGAGGAAGAGACAGAGGAGGAAAAGCAAACCAAACTATGGAGAAGTTTGCCAGTGGTCTCGAAGAAGTTTGTGATCACTGTTGATTCCCAAAAGTGGAAAAAAATTGCCCCGAAGCGTGGCTCAACAAAACTGAGACAACCATGGACAACTGTGCTATACAACAGTTTCAGGAAAAAAAAAATCCATGCTGTACTCTTTCCTTTAAGAGTCAACATGTGAAAACATATAACAGCCGTAAAATAAACTGTCCATATTTAAATGTAAGGGCAATCCGCACATTCCCTTCGTGCAGTGCAATATACCACTTACAAATGAAAAAGAAGCCAGTGGGACACAACCTGGTGAAAATATTTGTCAAACAAAAAGGGAAAATAACTCACAAAACTGGAGAAACTAAATTCCGGCCAGCAAAAAAACCAAAAAGGGGGAAAATTGCCAGAGCTCTACGTAAAGGTATTAGCAAAGTCTATTACCGGAAACTTACAAGAACAAATAAGAAATAATCTCAGGCAACATGACACGTAGTCTGAACAAAAATGTCCTAAAAGTCATCAGAGCAGAGTTTAAAAAAAGCAAACTCATCCATGAAGACATATTTATGGAGATGTACCTAACACAAAACATAATCAAAGAGTGTGATTCAAAGTTCCATCAGATGCCTGGCTACATACAACATTTTCAGATAGATCCATTTGGTTTGCATATGTACACAGAAACAGGAGTCAGCATACTTGTGCAACACCTGAGGAAAAAGACCCCAGTGACATTATACCTGGATGCTACAGGTAATGTAGTATCAAAAGTACCTGGCCAGAAGAAAAGAGTGCTTTATTATTCACTCACACTTCCTGGAGGTGGTCAGAATTTACCTCCTCTTCCTGTCTGCGAAATGCTGACCAATGAGCACTCTGTCCCCCCGATAACATTCTGGCTCATGCAGTTCTTAAAGGAGCAAAAAGCGAAATCATTTCACCGCTAGGTTTGCTGTTGAGCGCTGCCTGTAGACCAAAACAAAGTGTGCCATTAGCCACACCTCCCTCTGCCTCTGCTCGCCACCAACCCCCCCCCCCCTCCCCCACTACACCCCCGCTCGCTTCGAAGATCTACCTACACCGAGCAAAACATCACCATGGCGAGTAACAAAGTAAGTCATTTATAACATTATAATGTTTATACTGGTTTGTCCGTAAATTAATCTTTATGTCACTAATTTAGTGAGTCACCATTAGCATCAAACGTTATCTATTCGCCGCTAATTGCGTTAGCAGACAGTTCAACGTTAGTAACAATATGACGGCAGTGAATAGCTTTCCTGCAAATACAATCTACCGGTAAATTAGCCGCTAATAGCTGAAAAGTAATTTTGTGGATATCGTAATAGTTGCTAAAACTGTCTAAATAAAATAAAAAAGGCAACGGTTGTAGTAGTTTTGTCCGTTTCTATTTATTTATGCCTATAACTTATTTATTACCTTCCATTTGACATTTGATTTTATGGTGTTACTTGCCTGTCAAGGAGAAGAAGAGCCAGCTCCGAGTCCGACTGTAGCCCCTTTAGCTCTCGTAGCTCCCTCCACCTCGGAAACGCCAGGCCAATGTTAATTCTGGTTTTATCTCTTTCTTTATCGGACAATTTCTTTGCCAATGACCGTTTTTTTTTTGTCTGCTCCTGCTCGTCTTCATTGGAAGGTTTTGTTCCGCTGTCTGCCATTTCAGTTCTAAAATGCTGCCGCCGTCACTACTCACCGGCTGTCGCGTTTTATAGAGAGGGAGGGGGGAGGAGGGAGGAGGCGGAGTTTCACATGAACGCACATGAACGCGCGGCCGGACCGGCTTGTAAACATAAGGCTGGAGATAAACACAGAGAGCGGGTGTGTGACGTCATCCTATACTCCAGATGAAATTACACCTCTTGTTCCCCATGTAGCGATTTTTTAATTCCTTCAGTCTTAAATAATGGATTTCCACTTATTGCTCCTTTAAGGAAAATTTCACAGTACACAAAATTCAAAATTCATCGGGTCGAAACAGATTACAGCTGGGCACTGCTTCAAAGTGTTCTCTTGTCCTTCAACAAAGAGAATGTGGCCAGCTACTTGGACAGGGCATTTTCCATTTGTTCCAAAGACAAGACATGGAAAGAAATTCAAAAGTTCACTGTGCTGCACATATGCTCTGCACATGTAATCAAAGCTGTTGCACAGTCAATAAGGACAACAACACCTGACAAAGGTTTGAGGGAGTTTGTAACTTTTGCATTCGCAAGGTTGCAAAACAGCACATCACTGACAACAGCACTAACAATTTTCCGTTCTCTGTGTACAGTGTTGATTGCTAAACACAACACAGAAAGAGTCCAAGGTCATCTCAAACTTGTGCAGGACTTAATAAAAGAATGTCAAATGCCAGACATCCAACCAACAGAAGAACTTGAGGACTGCCCCTTAGTTCACCAAGAAGATAAAGAGGAACAGAAAAATGCCAATACAATTGTTGGGGGATCCCCTTTCACACATGCCTTCAAGAAGGTTCTGGAGGAGGTTCAGAATGATATTTTAAAAGATGAGGCAGAGTTCTCAACCTCACCCACATCTGGCAAAGAAAATGTATATTTCTGCCCAGGTATCATTGACCTCCTGTTTGACAGTTATCTTGGCATTTTCCCTCTCTGGAGTGGCCTGCTTTTGGGGAACTTACAAAGATACGCTTCAGAAAAAGAAAATGTCACCTTTGGGCCCTACAAATCACGGGACACCAACTGCCACGTGGAGAGGTGGTTTGGAATTGTTAAAAATTCAATCCTAAAAAAACAGAGGCGACTTAGGCCAGGGACCTTTGTTCGAAAAATGTACAGCTCTCTGCAGGGGAGATACAGAGAGCACATCATCTCTCAAAACTTCACTGAGAATATATTACTGAAACCAGTAAAAATGAAAGACGTCACTCAATGCGAAGAAGGCTGGGCAAAGAGAGATGGAGCAAAACCCACTGGAACAAACTCCAAGTTTTACTCTGCTCCAGCAAAGTTTCCTCTGCCACAGAAGGGAAAGACAACACAGAGGAAAGATGACAACAACAAAGGGAAAGGGTCCAATCCTGCAACAGAGGTACGTCTTTTTATTATTAATGTTTTAATTATACATTATTACACGAGATCAGCCAATTTTATGTTAGATTTGTCCAAGACAGATAAATTGACAGATTATTGAAAATATTGAGTGGATTAGGGTTTGTGAGTTTTTGAAAGCTATATAAAATCATTCCAGTTTTAATGTTTATGTCCTTGTAGGTTGATGGCCTTTTCAAAGCCCAGCCAACAGAGGTTGTTGTAGCTGTTTTACGAGATACACAGCTGAAGACATGCTTAAGCCTCCGGCACAGTGAGTTCTTGAGTTTGAGGCCCAATGAACTCATCGTTGCTGAGGCAGGTTTCACAATTTCTTTTCATTTTTTTACAAGAATGATCTGAAAATCATCATTCTGTTGATGCATCCTTGAATTGGTCTTCCGTGCTTCTTCTACACATTTCTTGTGTCTTTTTTACTACTACAACAACTTTCCTGGGGACTACAGATGGAAAATAGCCATGGCTTTAATCTGGCATATTTACATTTGTACAATGTCCATAATATGCATTGTCCCAAATTTAATTAAATAATAATTATAATAATAAAAATACTTGATGATGAAAGTGTCATGAGTTGTGCTGCATTAAAAAGATATCAAAGTCCATTGTCAGTCCATAAAGTCTGCAAAGTGACCACTGACAAACTCAGTTGAAGTGCAGCAATTCTACTTAAACACAACCTTTACTGACATTTTTGTAATAATTTCCCTTCAATTTCCACCAAAGGCTATAGAATGTTACATCAGAGCCACCCTCAACTCACAGGACACTGCTGGCCGTCTGTTCCAGTTGAATCATTACATCATTGGTGTAATTCTACATGGAACAAGAGAGCAGATGGCCAGGCAAGGATTGAAAAATGTAAGTACATCTGTAGTGATTTTTTTTTTTGTTATTGAATGAGCCTTTTCTATATGAATGGATGTAAGATACCAAATTGGACAAGCATCCCCATCGTGTCAGGGGTTATGTACTACATAGCTGGGCGCTCGCTGTCAGGTATTGCACCCCCTGTACCACTGCTGTCTTTTGGTCCATCAAGTTGTTTGTTATGATGTGGGGGTTCGATGGTCTCTACCATCTCTACCATTTCTACCATTTCTCAACCACTTTCTTAGTAAATCCATCAGGGAAACACAATTGTATTAGTGTGATATTCTGAAACATCTGCACCACCTCACTATATCTGCCAGGAGATCTAAGCTTCCTTACAAAAAAGTGTAATCTGCATGAAAGAAGCTACAACTTTGCAATTCTGTTTAACAGTCATGCAATAGCATTTTTTGCCCATATGAAGTCCCACAGTGGTTTTACATTTTAGATTTATTGCAGCATTTATAAAACTATATTTTGTATCCAGTAGGTTTGCCAGTAACCTGCAGCTATGTCTTTGCACCTAGTGTAAATAAAATTTAGAATACAGTTTTCTGCTCAGTCCTGTGGAGGAAAGACATGAATATCAGTTAGACTGCTGGTACATCTGAATATCAAATAATAATTTAATTTAAAAAAAAACACATTTCAGGTAAAATTCGATGATTATGAAGGAGCCATTGGTTTTGTCAATGTCAGCAATGTTCACTGGAAGTTTGTGGTGAGTATAAAGCTATTTATGTGAACCTATGTGCCTTTAGAATAAATATTAGTGGGTCATGGTTTGCTTATTAAAAAAAGTTATAATCTTTTTTATAAAGATGAATGAATTCCTAGAACCAAACACATATTATTCAAATACACATTACAATTTTTGTTAAATAATTAGTATGAAAATAGTATTTTGTGAGGATTTCTTTCTGTTGTGATTGGTGACATTTTTGAAGATGGCATGATTTAATGTTTTTTTTTTGTTCAAACAGTATCTCCATGCCCTGTCAAACCACATATTTGTGGTTGATCCTCTGAAAGGGACAAATGAGTTGGAGGACTCAAGAAAGGCTGCATACAGATTTGGGTAATATTCAGTAGAATGTAGGAAAATGAACGTTAGTTTGAGCCAAGTGCAAATGTAAACAAAGCTTCATATTCTGTTCATTTTGCAGACAGTATTTCAAGATGCGACGGAATAGGCTCGGTAAACAGGACTGGGTTGACATCAAGTGGCAGCCTGGCAAGATATCCCACAATTACCAAAAAGATGGCAGCAGTTGTGGGGTTTTTGTCATGCAGGTGGTTTTATGCAAACAGCTGTAGCTCTGATAGTTATATATATGATGAAAGATAAAATTACTCTTTGTTTTAGATTATGTATAGTTCAAACACAGTTGTCTCACCGTCCACACAGATGGCCAATAAGACAATTAAAGAATTCCCAGAAGTCCCGAAGCAATTTCAAATCAAAGCATCAAAAAAAAGTCTGCAAAATATGCAAAATATAATCTTAGTTGATGATATTTGCTCGGGGGTCATGCTCTGGGTCTCTGTAAAGCGCCTAGAGACAATTGTCATTGTAACAGACGCTATATAAATAAAATTGAAAATTGAAATTGAAATTGAAAACATGAGAAAAGAAATGGCTGCCGAAATACTCCAAGGATCAGGTATCTTTCAAAATATTACATGAATCTGTTTAGCACTTCATGAACTAATATACCCCATATATATATATATGTATATATATATATATATATATATATGTATATTTATATATATTTATATATGTGTGTGTGTGTGTGTGTGTGTGTACAAATGCTTGTGTATTTTCAGTGTCAAAGGATGACTTCTGCTCATTCTGTGGAAGTGAGAACCAGCCCAGTACTGCTGCTAATCCTATTTGGGTAAGAGTGATGTTTAATTGTTATAAAACATTAAAAAAAATACTTTCAATTCTGGACAAATTAGTGAAATTGTAATGATTACAAAACACAGTATTATATGGATTTCATTACAGTGTTAATAAAGCACACATTCTTTTTATGTAGATTCAGTGTGGAACATGCAAAAGATGGTTCCATACGGATTGTCTAGGGATGACTGCAGATGCAACACCCAATGAAGATACTTCGTGGTATTGTGTCTTATGTGACACCACCAACTGAAGACATTGAAGGTTCGTCTATTTAGCTCTTACCACTGTGTGCGTATCCAAAAATGTCAGTAGAAGTTTAGCTTGTGTGTATATTTACCCCTGACAACAAGAACAACAACTCTGTCCCCCTTGTACATAGAGGCTGTGTGGACACCAGTGTGATGTCATCTGCAGCAGTGAGCCTCTTATTGCATCAAAAACTTGAAGAGTGCCTGTTTGAGTTAATTTAAACATTGACATTATCATTCTTACTTTCACTGATTGTTTTACTTATTGCTTCATCTGACCAATAATGATAATTTTATTTGTTTATCTCTTTCTGTTAAATTAAATACATTGTTTCCCTGTCTCTGGTGTCATACTTTTGAGTTTGTTCCTATAATCTTTCAGTCTATATAAAAGCAGTTGGAGAAGACTGACTGACCATGAGGAGACTTTTAAATGTGTGTCGTAGGTTTGGAGTGTCTATAGTGAGAAACAGTAAAGTTATCGATTATTATTGAAATTATTAATGATTAATAATAAGGATAGAAATTCACAAAAATTATACCAAACCTGTTTTGTTCAAGAAAGCTGTTGTAGTATGACCATAATGAAACTTTTGATGTGTGTAGTGAGTTTGGAGTGTGTACAGTGTAAAACAGTGAAGTTATTGATCATCATTTAAGTTATTATTGATGATTAATAATAAAAAAAAAATCACCAAAATTATGCCAAACCTTTTTTGTCCAGAAAAGCTAATGTAGTATGACCATGGGGAGACTTCTGAAGTGTGTAGTTAGTTTGGAGTGTCTGCAGTGTAAAACAGTGAAGTTATTGATCAGTATTGAAATGATTGGTGATTAATATTCCCTATAAATATTCACTAAAATTATTCCAATCCTTTTTTGTTCAAAAAAGCTGTTGTAGTATGACCAGAGGCAGACTCTTGAAGTGTGTAGTGAGTTTGGAGTCTCAGCAGCGTAAAACAGTGAAGTTATTGATCCGTATTAAAGTTATTAATGATGATTAATTTAAAAAAATCACCAAAAATATGCCAAACCTTTTTTGTTCAAATAAACTGTTGTAGTATGACCAGAGGGGTACTCTTGAAGTGTGTAGTGAGTTTGGAGTGTCTATAGTGTAACACAGTGAAGTTATTGATCAGTATTGAAATAATTGGTGATTAATATTCCTAAAAAAAATCACCAAAATTACACCAAACCTTCTTTGTTCAAAACAGCTGTTGTAGTATGACCATGAGGAGACTGCTGAAGTGTGTAGTGAGTTTTGAGTGTCTACAGTGTAAAACAGTGAAGTTATTGATCCGTATTAAAGTTATTAATGATGATTAATTTAAAAAAATCACCAAAAATATGCCAAACCTTTTTTGTTCAAAACAGCTGTTGTAGTATGGCCATAAGGAGACTGCTGAAGTGTGTAGTGAGTTTGGAGTGTCTGCAGTGTAAAACAGTGGAGTTATTGATCATTATATCAGTTATTAATGATTAATAATAATTAAAAAAAATCACCAAAATTATACCAAACCTTTCTTGTTCAAAACAGCTATTGTAGTATGACCATAAGGAGACTGCTGAAGTATGTAGTGAGTTTGGAGTGTCTGCAGTGTAAAACAGTGAAGTTATTGATCAGTATTGAAATGATTGGTGATTAATATTCCCAATAAATATTCACTAAAATTATGCCAAGACTTTTTTGTTCAAAAAAGCTGTTGTAGTATGACCAGAGGCAGACTCTTGAAGTGTGTAGTGAGTTTGGAGTCTCAGCAGCGTAAAACAGTGAAGTTATTGATCCGTATTAAAGTTATTAATGATGATTAATTTAAAAAAATCACCAAAAATATGCCAAACCTTTTTTGTTCAAATAAACTGTTGTAGTATGACCAGAGGGGTACTCTTGAAGTGTGTAGTGAGTTTGGAGTGTCTATAGTGTAACACAGTGAAGTTATTGATCAGTTATTGAAATAATTGGTGATTAATATTCCTAAAAAAAATCACCAAAATTACACCAAACCTTCTTTGTTCAAAACAGCTGTTGTAGTATGACCATGAGGAGACTGCTGAAGTGTGTAGTGAGTTTTGAGTGTCTACAGTGTAAAACAGTGAAGTTATTGATCCGTATTAAGTTATTAATGATGATTAATTTAAAAAAATCACCAAAAATATGCCAAACCTTTTTTGTTCAAAACAGCTGTTGTAGTATGGCCATAAGGAGACTGCTGAAGTGTGTAGTGAGTTTGGAGTGTCTGCAGTGTAAAACAGTGGAGTTATTGATCATTATATCAGTTATTAATGATTAATAATAATTAAAAAAAATCACCAAAATTATACCAAACCTTTCTTGTTCAAAACAGCTATTGTAGTATGACCATAAGGAGACTGCTGAAGTATGTAGTGAGTTTGGAGTGTCTGCAGTGTAAAACAGTGAAGTTATTGATCAGTATTGAAATGATTGGTGATTAATATTCCCAATAAATATTCACTAAAATTATGCCAAGACTTTTTTGTTCAAAAAAGCTGTTGTAGTATGACCATAAGGAGACTGCTGAAGTATGTAGTGAGTTTGGAGTGTCTGCAGTGTAAAACAGTGGAGTTATTGATCATTATATTAGTTAATGATTAATAATAATTAAAAAAATCACCAAAATTATACCAAACCTTTCTTGTTAAAAACAGCTGTTGTAGTATGACCATAAGGAGACTGCTGAAGTATGTAGTGAGTTTGGAGTGTCTGCAGTGTAAAACAGTGGAGTTATTGATCATTATATCAGTTATTAATGATTAATAATAATTAAAAAAAAACACCAAAATTATACCAAACCTTTCTTGTTCAAAACAGCTGTTGTAGTATGACCATAAGGAGACTGCTGAAGTATGTAGTGAGTTTGGAGTGTCTGCAGTGCAAAATAGTGAAGTTATTGATCATTATAAGTTATTAAAGATTAATAATCATTTAAAAAAATCACCAAAATTATACCAAACCTTTTTTGCTCCAAAGAACTGTTGTAGTATGACCATAAGGAGACTGCTGAAGTATGTAGTGAGTTTTGAGTGTCTGCAGTGTAAAACAGAGACGTTTTTGATCATTATTAAAGTTAGTACTGATTAACAATAATAAAAGAAATCACCAAAATTACACTAAACCTTCTTTGTTCAAAACAGCTGTTGTAGTATGACCAGAGGGGTACTCTTGAAGTGTGTAGTGAGTTTGGAGTGTCTATAGTGTAACACAGTGAAGTTATTGATCATTATATAAGTTATTAATGATTAATAATCATTTAAAAAATCACCAAAATTATGCCAAATCTTTTCGTTACATAATAGCTGTTGTAGTATGACCATGAGGGGACCTCTGATGTGTGGTGTGATTTTAGCGTCTGTATACTGTACAACAGTGGAGTTATTGATTTTTGTGTCCAGCGTGTTTCTCTTTTGTTGCAATTTACAGACGGTCCCTGGGCACTGGCACGGCTGCGGGCTGCGCATTTTCGTCACAATTTTACATCGAGCTCGCAGGGCTGCTTATTTTTGTATAAATCGGTGTTTTTGTCCTTGTAGCTGGTAGTCTATGCTATCAAGATGTGATAGAGGCATCATTTGTGTTTTGTCGATGTGTGGCTTCAGACTTACTGATCCCGGAAAGCCGAATCTGTGAATGTCTTTCTAACTTTACTTAAGTATCAGCGACCAGATCCCTGCTATGTCCCGCCTCCCTGCCGTTGATTGACGTGGCGCTGATAAGAGGAAAAAGAGCAGCTGAGATGATTCTCAGGTGTCCTCTGGTCCAGGACTTTGGCTCTCTGACTGGACATTTAATTTGTTTGTGACACGCCGCTGAGCCTGTGTACGCGTACGTGTGCGTGTACGCGTGCTCGTGTCTCCAGTCTGCGCCGGGAAACGCCCCGTTTCCTTTATATCAAAGCTGCAGCTGCTCCGGTGTAAAATGTGTTTTATTGATTTTTTTCGTGGTTCTTTGAATAAAAATTACAAATGAAATGAAAGTGAAAGCTACGTGCACGCGGCAGAGCTCAGAGCTGTGGTTGATGCAGAGACTGGCCTCCAGGGGCGGATCTAGAAAAATATTTATGGGGTGGCAAGAGGGGGGCAGAGATTTTTGAGGGGTGGCAACATATGGCAGGCATATATATACTGAGGCAGTTATCGCAGTTTGATGAGAAATAGTAGACAATATAATTTACACTCAAGTCTTTCTGCTTGCAGGACTTTATACATAATTTAGAACATGAATCCCACATGTAGATATACTGTATGTTCACTACATAAGGGCACGGGGTGCCATTTACAAACTCATACAAACTCTCATGAAATCAATGTCTTGTATTTGAGGTAACAGGTTTCATGTGAAACAGTTAATATTAGGAATAAGTGACCATAAAATGTGATCTCACTTAATTGAGATGTTACATCCTTCCTCCTCGTGGTATTCTCTCTCTCCTTCCACCTCATCTTCTCTCTCTTCTTCCACCTCATCTCCTCAGTCTACACTGTTCATTTCATTTAGTATTTCTCTGGCCTGTCTCTGGTGTGAAAAACTATATATGCTGCCTTTCCTCTTCATTTCTGTAAGATTCATAGTAACTTTACAATGTTTTCCTTGACAGACGTTGAATCAATATTAGCTTTTGTAGCCTAGTTTACACAAATGAGTCAGACCTAGCTAACATTATATGTATAGTTGGCGAAATAATAATGTTCTTAAAACTGATTTTTGTCATCTCAAAATCAGCATTACAAGTACACTCGCACAGTGCTTTCATTATTTGATAGATGGTTTATCAGTTTTAACCTCTTTCCTCCCGTGTCTCCCTTCCTGACGACTCCTGGCTCAAAGGAGTCTCGTGCCGCTCTCGCGTTCTCTTGTGCTGCATTCAATGTAGTCGGACATCAGAGCTTCGCGCTCGTAAATGTTAAATTGGCCATAACTTTTCTTTGAATTCATTGCTGCCAACTGGGGTGGCAGCTGGGGTGGCAAGGGTTAATTTTAGGGTGGCATTTGCCACCCTATGCCACCCCGGTAGATCCGCCCATGCTGGCCTCTAACAGAAGAACTTTATCTCCATATATGGTCACCGTGACGTCACGGGGAGGTGACGCTCAGAGCTGGAGGCCTCAGATGAAGCAATCAGGATCAAATATAAGGATCTGAATGGATTTCAGTAACAGGAGAGTTTCACTCCACGTTGGTTACATTTGGATAAAAAAAATACAAGAACACACGAGAACAAACTTAGATTATCATCAATATATGCATGAAGAAATAATTAAATATGCGTTTTTAAATGAAAAGCCAAAAACACAAACATGCTCTTGGGCCAGGGGCGTTTCTAGTCACCTTGGGGGCCCCATGGGGGCCCTATCGGCCCAAAAACACCAAGAAGATCATTCAATCCAGAAGTCTTTTATTTTAAATAACAGAGGTGCACAGTGATGTAAGAAAACTTAAAATATAATATAACATAACAAACACAACTGAAACGTGCAAAGTTTAACAAAAACACAAGAAAAAAAATATCACAATCATACAGGAAATTCAAGAAGACATATGATATCGCCCTCTTCCAAATACAAATTAGTTACTGGTTAACTTACTGTTAATTACTGTTTGAATAAGCTAGGCTAAAGCGCAGGAAACATGTCATGTGCAGTTGTGCTTCCTGAGACTAGACTGGGACAAAGTGGCATCATAACTTTTATTTTTTTAATAATGTCAGATTATACAGGTTTAAATTTAGCACTTTCCCGCTCTCTTTTTCCTTAATCTTCTTGTTTTTTTTTCTTTTTGCGTATCCTGACGGATACACTCCCTTCATTTTGAGTTTGAAGTACTGAAGAAAGCCGACCACTGGCAGTGGGGCCCCATTAGGGGGGTTCCAAACATCTCGCTGCAGTATCTATGGAGGTTTCAGGTTGTGTCGTTGATATGGATCGATATTAGCCGTGTCTCAGGGGTCCCTTAACACACTAGGCAGTGACAGCTAGTGGGGGCCCTATGTGGGGGGTTACCAACGTATCGTCGTTGCAGTGTCTAAAGCAGTTCAGTCACTTTGTCAATGACAAAAGAACCATCTATATAGACGTCATCCCAGCGTTGACCTCCACCTGTCTATATAGACGTCATCCCAGCGTTGACCTCCACCCGTCTATATAGATGTCATCCCACGTTGACCTCCACCTGTCTATATAGACTCATCCCAGCGTGGACCTCCACCCGTCTATATAGACGTCATCCCAGCGTTGACCTCCACCCGTCTATATAGACGTCATCCCAGCGTTGCGTTGACCTCCACCCGTCTATATCGACGTCTCCCAGCGTTGACCCCCCCACCTCTATATAGACGTCGTCCCAGCGTTGACCTCCACCCGTCTATATAGACGTCATCCCAGCGTTGACCTCCACCCGTCTATATAACGTCCATCCCAGCGTTGACCTCCACCCGTCTATATCGACGTCATCCCAGCGTTGACCTCCACCCGTCTATATAGACGTCATCCCAATTGACCGTTGACCTCCACCCGTCTATATAGACGTCATCCCAGCGTTGACCTCCACCCGTCTATATAGACGTCATCCCAGCGTTGACCCTCCACCCGTCTATATAGACGTCATCCCCGTTGACCTCCACCCGTCTATATAGACGTCATCCCATCCCACGTTGACCTCCACCCGTCTATATAACGTCATCCCAGCGTTGACCTCCACCCGTCTTATAGACTGTCATCCCAGCGTTGACCTCCACCCGTCTATATAGACGTCATCCCAGCGTTGACCTCCACCCGTCTATATAGACGTCATCCCAGCGTTTGACCTCCACCCGTCTATAGACGTCATCCCAGCGTTGACCTCCACCCGTCTATATAGACGTCATCCCAGCGTTGACCTCCACCCGTCTATATAGACGTCATCCCAGCGTTGACCTCCACCCGTCTATATAGACGTCATCCCAGCGTTGACCTCCACCCGTCTATATATACTTCATCCCAGCGTTTACCTCCACCCGTCTCTATATAGACGTCATCCCACGTTGACCTCCACCCGTCTATATCGACGTCATCCCCAGCGTTGACCTCCACCCGTCTATATAGACGTCATCCCAGCGTTGACCTCCACCCGTCTATATAGACGTCATCCCAGCGTTGACCTCCACCCACCCTCTATATAACGTCATCCCAGCGTTGACCTCCACCCGTCTATATAGACGTCATCCCAGCGTTGACCTCCACCTGTCTATATAGACGTCATCCCAGCGTTGACCTCCCCCCCCGTCTATATAGACGTCATCCCAGCGTTGACCTCCACCCTGTCTATATAGACGTCATCCCCAGCGTGGACCTCCACTTGTCTATATAGACGTCATCCCAGCGTTGACCTCCACCCGTCTATATAGATGTCATCCTAGCGTTGACCTCCACCTGTCTATATAGACGTCATCCCAGCGTTGACCTCCACCCGTCTATATAGATGTCATCCCAGCGTGGACCTCCACTTGTCTATATAGACGTCATCCCCAGCGTTGACCTCCACCCTCTATATAGATGCGTTGACCTCCACCCGTCTATATAGAACGTCATCCCAGCGTTGACCTCCACCCGTCCTATATATAGACGTCATCCCAGCGTGGACCTCCACTTGTCTATATAGACGTCATCCCAGCGTTGACCTCCACCCGTCTATATAGACGTCATCCCAGCGTTGACCTCCACCCGTCTATATAGACGTCATCCCAGCGTTGACCTCCACCTGTCTATATAGACGTCATCCCAGCGTGGACCTCCACTGTCTATATAGACGTCATCCCAGCGTTGACCTCCACCCGTCTATATAGATGTCATCCCAGCGTTTACCTCCACCTGTCTATATAGATGTCATCCCAGCGTTGACCTCCACCCGTCTATATAGACGTCATCCCAGCGTTGACCTCCACCTGTCTATATAGACGTCATCCCAGCGTTGACCTCCACCCGTCTATATAGACGTCATCCCAGCGTTGACCTCCACCCGTCTATATAGACGTCATCCCAGCGTTGACCTCCACCCGTCTATATAGACGTCATCCCAGCGTTGACCTCCACCTGTCTATATAGACGTCATCCCAGCGTTGACCTCCACCTGTCTATATAGAGTCATCCATCCCAGCGTTGACCTCCACCTGTCTATATAGATGTCATCCCAGCGTTGACCTCCACCCGTCTATATAGACGTCATCCCAGCGTTGACCTCCACCCGTCTATATAAACGTCATCCCAGCGTTGACCTCCACCCGTCTATATAGACGTCATCCCAGCGTTGACCTCCACCTGTCTATATAGACGTCATCCCAGCGTTGACCTCCACCCGTCTATATACGTCATCCCAGCGTTGACCTCCACCCGTCTATATAGATGTCATCCCAGCGTTGACCTCCACCCGTCTATATAGACGTCATCCCAGCGTTGACCTCCACCTGTCTATATAGACGTCATCCCAGCGTTGACCTCCACCTGTCTATATAGACGTCATCCCAGCGTTGACCTCCACCCGTCTATATAGACGTCATCCCAGCGTTGACCTCCACCCGTCTATATAGACATCATCCCAGCGTTGATCTCCACCTGTCTATATAGACGTCATCCCAGCGTTGACCTCCACCTCCACCTGTCTATATAGATGTCATCCCAGCGTTGACCTCCCCCGTCTATATAGACGTCATCCCAGCGTTGACCTCCACCTGTCTATATAGACGTCATCCCAGCGTGGACCTCCACTTGTCTATATAGACGTCATCCCAGCGTTGACCTCCACCTGTCTATATAGACGTCATCCCAGCGTTGACCTCCACATGTCTATATAGATGTCATCCCAGCGTTGACCTCCACCCGTCTATATAGACATCATCCCAGCGTTGACCTCCACCTGTCTATATAGACGTCATCCCAGCGTTGACCTCCACCTGTCTATATAGACGTCATCCCAGGCTTGACCTCCACATGTCTATATAGACGTCATCCCAGCGTTGACCTCCACCCGTCTATATAGACATCATCCCAGCGTTAACCTCAACCTGTCTATATAGATGTCATCCCAGCGTTGACCTCCACCTGACTATATAGACGTCATCCCAGCATCGACCTCCACCCGTCTATATAGACGTCATCCCAGCGTTGACCTCCACCTGTCTATATAGACGTCATCCCAGCGTTGACCTCAACCTGTCTATATAGACGTCATCCCAGCGTTGACCTCCACCTGTCTATATAGACGTCATCCCAGCGTTACCTCAACCTGTCTATATAGATGTCATCCCAGCGTTGACCTCCACCTGTCTATATAGACGTCATCCCAGCGTTGACCTCCACCTGTCTATATAGACGTCATCCCAGCGTGGACCTCCACCTGTCTATATAGACGTCATCCCAGCGTGGACCTCCACATGTCTATATAGAGTCATCCCAGCCCAGCGTTGACCTCCACCTGTCTATATAGACGTCATCCCACGTTGACCTCCACCTGTCTATATAGACATCATCCCAGCGTTGACCTCCACCCGTCTATATAGACGTCATCCCAGCGTTGACCTCCACCTGTCTATATAGACGTCATCCCAGCGTTGACCTCCACCTGTCTATATAGATGTCATCCCAGCGTTGACCTCCACCCGTCTATATAGACATCATCATCCCAGCGTTACCCTCAACCTGTCTATATAGATGTCATCCCAGCGTTGACCTCCACCTGACTATATAGACGTCATCCCAGCATCGACCTCCACCCGTCTATATAGACGTCATCCCAGCGTTGACCTCCACCTGTCTATATAGACGTCATCCCAGCGTTGACCTCAACCTGTCTATATAGACGTCATCCCAGCGTTGACCTCCACCTGTCTATATAGACGTCATCCCAGCGTTGACCTCCACCTGTCTATATAGGTGTCATCCCAGCGTGGACCTCCACCTGTCTATATAGACGTCATCCCAGCGTGGACCTCCACATGTCTATATAGATGTCATCCCAGCGTTGACCTCCACCTGTCTATATAGACGTCATCCCAGTGTTGACCTCCACCTGTCTATATAGACATCATCCCAGCGTTGACCTCCACCCGTCTATATAGACGTCATCCCAGCGTTGACCTCCACCTGTCTATATAGACGTCATCCCAGGCTTGACCTCCACCTGTCTATATAGATGTCATCCCAGCGTTGACCTCCACCCGTCTATATAGACATCATCCCAGCGTTAACCTCAACCTGTCTATATAGATGTCATCCCAGCGTTGACCTCCACCTGACTATATAGACGTCATCCCAGCATCGACCTCCACCCGTCTATATAGACGTCATCCCAGCGTTGACCTCCACCTGTCTATATAGACGTCATCCCAGCGTTGACCTCAACCTGTCTATATAGACGTCATCCCAGCGTTGACCTCCACCTGTCTATATAGACGTCATCCCAGCGTTGACCTCCACCTGTCTATATAGACGTCATCCCAGCGTTGACCTCCACCTGTCTATATAGACGTCATCCCAGCGTTGACCTCCACCTGTCTATATAGATGTCATCCCAGCGTTGACCTCCACCCGTCTATATAGACGTCATCCCAGCGTTGACCTCCACCTGTCTATATAGACGTCATCCCAGGCTTGACCTCCACATGTCTATATAGATGTCATCCCAGCGTTGACCTCCACCCGTCTATATAGACATCATCCCAGCGTTAACCTCAACCTGTCTATATAGATGTCATCCCAGCGTTGACCTCCACCTGACTATATAGACGTCATCCCAGCATCGACCTCCACCCGTCTATATAGACGTCATCCCAGCGTTGACCTCCACCTGTCTATATAGACGTCATCCCAGCGTTGACCTCAACCTGTCTATATAGACGTCATCCCAGCGTTGACCTCCACCTGTCTATATAGACGTCATCCCAGCGTTAACCTCAACCTGTCTATATAGATGTCATCCCAGCGTTGACCTCCACCTGTCTATAGAACGTCATCCAGCGTGACCTCCACCTGTCTATATAGACATCCCAGCGTTGACCTCCCTGTATAGACGTCATCCCAGCGTTGACTCCACCTGTCTATATAGACGTCATCCCATCCCAGCGTTGACCTCCACCTGTCTATATAGATGTCATCCCAGCGTTGACCTCCACCCGTCTATATAGACGTCATCCCACCCAGCGTTGACCTCCACCTGTCTATATAGACGTCATCCCAGCGTTGGACCTCCACCTGTCTATATAGTCATCGTCATCCCATCCCAGCGTTGACCTCCACCTGTCTAAATAGATGTCATCCCAGCGTTGACCTCCACCTGTCTATATAGATGTCATCCCAGCGTTGACCTCCAACTGTCTATATAGACGTCATCCCAGGGTTGACCTCCACATGTCTATATAGACGTCATCCCAGCGTTGACCTCCACCCGTCTATATAGACGTCATCCCAGCGTTGACCTCCACCTGTCTATATAGACGTCATCCCAGCGTTGACCTCCACCTGTCTATATAGACGTCATCCCAGCATGGACCTCCACCTCTCTATATAGACGTCATCCCCCGTTGACCTCCACCTGTCTATATAGACGTCATCCCAGCGTTGACCTCCACCCATCTATATAGACGTCATCCCAGCGTGGACCTCCACCTGTCTATATAGACGTCATCCCAGTGTTGACCTCCCACCCGTCTATATAGGTGTCATCCCAGTGTGACCTCCACCCTCTATATAGACGTCATCCAGCGTTGACCTCCACCCGTCTATATAGACGTCATCCCAGCGTTGACCTCCACCCGTCTATATAGACGTCTCCATCCTCAGCGTCGACCTCCCAGCCGTCTATATAGACGTCATCCCAGCGTTGACCTCCACCCGTCTATATAGACGTCATCCCACCAGCGTTGACCCCCCCGTCTACCCGTCCCCCACCCGTCTATATAGACGTCATCCCAGCGTTTACCTCCACCTGTCTATATAGATGTCATCCCAGCGTTGACCCCCACCTGTCTATATTGACGTCATCCCAGCGTTGACCTCCACCTGTCTATATTGACGTCATCCCAGCGTTGACCCCCACCTGTCTATATTAACGTCATCCCAGCGTTGACCTCCACCTGTCTATATAGACGTCATCCCAGCATCGCCCTCCACCTGTCTACATAGACGTCATCCCGGCGTCGACCTCCACCTGTCTATATAGACGTCATCCCAGCGTTGACCTCCACCTGTCTATATAGACATCATCCAGCGTTGACCTCCACCTGCTATATAGACGTCATCCCAGCGTTGACCTCCACCTGTCTATATAGACGTCATCCCTCCCAGCGTTGACCTCCACCTGTCTATATAGACGTCATCCCAGCGTTGACCTCCACCTGTCTATATTGACGTCATCCCAGCGTTGACCCCCACCTGTCTATATTAACGTCATCCCAGCGTTGACCTCCACCTGTCTATATAGACGTCATCCCAGCATCGCCCTCCACCTGTCTACATAGACGTCATCCCGGCGTCGACCTCCACCTGTCTATATAGACGTCATCCTAGCGTTGACCTCCACCTGTCTATATAGACATCATCCCAGCGTTGACCTCCACCTGTCTATATAGACGTCATCCCAGCGTTGACCTCCACCCGTTTATATAGACGTCATCCCAGCGTTGACCCCCACCTGTCTATATAGACGTCATCCCATCGTTGACCTCCACCTGTCTATATAGACGTCATCCCAGCGTTGACCTCCACCTGTCTATATAGACGTCATCCCAGCGTTGACCCCCACCTGTCTATATAGACGTCATCCCATCTTTGACCTCCACCTGTCTATATAGACGTCATCCCAGCGTTGACCTCCACCTGTCTATATAGATGTCATCCCAGCGTTGACCCCCACCTGTCTATATAGACGTCATCCCGGCGTCGACCTCCACCTGTCTATATAGACGTCATCCCAGCGTCGCCCTCCACCTGTCTATATAGACGTCATCCCGGCGTCGACCTCCACCTGTCTATATAGACGTCATCCCGGCGTTGAACTCCACCTGTCTATATAGACGTCATCCCAGCGTTGACCTCCACCTGTCTATATAGACGTCATCCCAGCTTTGACCTCCACCTGTCTATATAGACGTCATCCCAGTGTCGCCCTCCACCTGTCTATATAGACGTCATCCCAGCGTTGACCTCCACCTGTCTATATAGAGGTCATCCTAGCGTTGACCTCCACCTGTCTATATAGACGTCATCCCAGCGTTGACCTCCACCTGTCTATATAGACGTCATCCCGGCGTTGACCTCCACCTGTCTATATAGACGTCATCCCAGCGTTGACCTCCACCTGTCTATATAGACGTCATCCCAGCTTTGACCTCCATCTGTCTATATAGACGTCATCCCACCGTTGACCTCCACCTGTCTATATAGACGTCATCCCAGCGTTGACCTCCACCTGTCTATATAGACGTCATCCCAGCGTTGACCTCCACCTGTCTATATAGACGTCATCCCAGCGTTGACCTCCACCTGTGTGCTTAGATGTGTTTTAGGCACCAACTAACATGCTGACCAACGATGTAGTCCTGTGACCATCTCATCTCAGTGTTGCTACCTACATCTGTTTATATAGTCATCTCTGTAGTTCATGTACTAACACTGAATCGGTCAGAATATACTACATAAAAAGGTTTTAGCTCTAAAGGTTTAGGGAACACTGAAGTTACTGAGAAACCATGTGTAAACGTTCTCCGAACGTTAGCTGTTGGTTTTTGTCAGACTGACCTCAGTGAAACTACAGAGGAACGTTATCTGAACGTTTTGTGTTTGCTGGGACTGGATCCATCACAGCAGCATGGCTTCACTGGAGAAGAGTCCAGGTGCTGAACAGGTCTACCTGCAGTCCAGACCTTTGACCAGGAAAAAAAACATCTGGAGCATCAGAAAACCAGAACTCCATCAGTGTAGGTCCAGGACTGTAGCGCAGCTAGAACCCTGCACCAGACCAGAATGGGACAACGTTGGTGGTCAGCACTGTTGTCTCCCAGCTAGAAGGTTCCTGGTCTGAACCTCAGCAGGTCTTTCTGCACTGCAAAAATGAATGGTCTTAATATAAGAAATAAATACTTGGTTTGAGCAGATACAGACTAAAAGTAAGTGAAATAATCTGCCAGTGCAGTGAGATAATCACACTTAGTAAGATTTCTTGAAATAAGAAAAGAAATATATCAAAACAAGATTAGTAATCTTACACATTCTGTGCTTGCATAGTATATTACTCTCAAAACAAGATCAAAAAGACTTTTTAGCTAGATACAAGATTGAAACACTTGGTTAGATTGTTAATTTTTGGAGTGTGTGTGGAGTCTCCATGTTCTCCTGGTGCTTGTGTGGGTTTCTTTCAGGTTCTCCAGCTTCCTCCATCAGTCCAAAGACATGCATGTTAATTGGTTAATTGGTGGTTATAAATTGCCCGTAGGAGTGATTGAGATAGTGCGTGGTTGTTCATCTTCATGTGGTCCTGTGATGGACTGGAGACCTGTCCAGGTGGACCCCTGCCTTTAGACCTGAAGAGAGCTGGATAGACACCAGCAGATCCCCTTGACCCTGCAGAGGATTGAATGGGTATAGATGATGGATGGATCAAATGTGTCAGTTTCAACATCTGATATGTTCTCTTTTTTTTACTGGGAATAAAATATTGATTTGAGAATCATTGATTCTGTTTTTATTAGTTTTACACAGCAAATCAACCTTTTTGGCTTTGAGGTTGTAGATGTATCTTAGGCTGGATATAGTGTTACCAAGTTTGCCTAATTAGCACGTTTTTGGACCATAAAACTGAACAATATGAGGTAGATAATGATGTCACATCAGTAACCTAATGGCACAATATTTTCTTTCTTTGTTGCTTTTGTCATATTAAGTGGTATTGCTGAGATTTGCAAATGCCAGAACGTGCTTCTACTCTATTCTAGAGTAGATGAGACTTTTCTATTCAAGACGAGACAAGACTATTCTTGATGAGACTAGACTATTCTATTTTGGATGAGACTATTCTATTCTAGACTAGACAAGACTATTCTATTTTAGACTACAGTAGATGAGACTTTTCTATTCTAGACTAGACAAGACTATTCTTGATGAGACAAGACTATTCTATTTTGGATGAGACTTTTCTATTCTAGACTAGACAAGACTATTCTATTCTATTCTAGAGGAGATGAGACTATTCTATTCTAGACTAGACGAGACTATTATATTCTAGACAAGACAAGACAATTCTGTTCAAGATGAGATGAGACTATTCTATTCTAGACGAGACGAGACTATTCTGTTCTGGACGAGATGAATCTATTCTATTCTGGAAGAAACGAGACTATTCTATTCTAGACGAGATGAGACTATTCTATTCTAGACTAGACGAAATTATTCTGTTCTAGACGAGACGACACTATTCTATTCTGTACGAGATGAGACTATTCTATTCTGGACGAGACGAGACTATTCTATTCTAGACGAGATGAGACTATTCTATTCTAGACTAGACAAGATTATTCTGTTCTAGACGAGACGAGACTATTCTATTCTAGACGAGACGAGACTATTCAAATCTAGACGAGACAAGACTCTTCTATTCTAGATGAGATGAGACTATTCTATTCTAGACGAGATGAGACTATTCTATTCTAGACGAGATGAGACTATTCTAATCTAGACAAGACAAGACTATTCTTGATGAGACTAGACTATTCTATTTTGGATGAGACTTTTCTATTCTAGACTAGACAAGACTATTCTATTCTAGAGGAGATAAGACTATTCTATTCTAGACTAGACGAGACTATTCTATTCTAGACAAGACAAGACTATTCTGTTCTAGATGAGATGAGACTATTCTATTCTAGACGAGACGAGACTATTCTATTCTGGACGAGATGAATCTATTCTATTCTGGACGAAACGAGACTATTCTATTCTAGACGAGATGAGACTATTCTATTCTAGACTAGACAAGATTATTCTGTTCTAGACGAGACAACACTATTCTATTCTGTACGAGATGAGACTATTCTATGCTGGACGAGACAAGACTCTTCTATTCTAGATGAGATGAGACTATTCTATTCTAGACGAGATGAGACTATTCTATTCTAGACGAGATGAGACTATTCTATTCTGGACGAGATGAGACCATTCTATTCTAGACTAGACAAGATTATTCTGGTCCAGACGAGACAACACTATTCTATTCTGTACGAGATGAGACTATTCTATTCTGGACGAGACAAGACTCTTCTATTCTAGATGAGATGAGACTATTCTATTCTAGACGAGATGAGACTATTCTATTCTGGACGAGACGAGACTATTCTATTCTAGACGAGATGAGACTATTCTATTCTAGACTAGACAAGATTATTCTGTTCTAGACGAGACAACACTATTCTATTCTGTACGAGATGAGACTATTCTATTCTGGACGAGACAAGACTCTTCTATTCTAGATGAGATGAGACTATTCTATTCTAGACGAGATGAGACTATTCTATTCTAGACGAGATGAGACTATTCTATTCTGGACGAGATGAGACCATTCTATTCTAGACTAGATGAGATTATTCTGTTCTAGACGAGACGAGACTATTCTATTCTAGACGAGACGAGACTATTCTAATCTAGACGAGATAAGACTCTTCTATTCTAAATGAGATGAGACTATTCTATTCTAGACGAAACTATTCTATTCTTGACGAGACAAAACTATTCTATTCTAGACGAGACTATTCTATTCTGGACGAAAGGAGACTATTCTAATCTAGACGAGACAAGACTCTTCTATTCTAGACGAGACTAGACTATTCTAATCTAGACGAGACTATTCTATTCTGGAAGAAACAAGACTATATTAATCTAGATGAGACAAGACTCTTCTATTCTAGACGAGACTAGACTATTCTAATCTAGATGAGACTATTCTATTCTGGACTAAACGAGACTATTCTAATCTAGACGAGACAAGACTCTTCTATTCTAGATGAGATGAGACTATTCTGTTCTAGAAAAGACCAGACTATTCTAATCTAGACGAGACTATTCTATTCTGGACTAAATGAGACTATTCTAATCTAGACGAGACAAGACTCTTCTATTCTAGACGAGACTAGACTATTCTAATCTAGATGAGACTATTCTATTCTGGACTAAACGAGACTATTCTAATCTAGACGAGACAAGACTCTTCTATTCTAGATTAGATGAGACTATTCTGTTCTAGACGAGACGAGATTATTCTGGTCCAGACGAGACAACACTATTCTATTCTGTACGAGATGAGACTATTCTATTCTGGACGAGACAAGACTCTTCTATTCTAGATGAGATGAGACTATTCTATTCTAGACGAGATGAGACTATTCTATTCTGGACTATTCTGACGAGACTATTCTATTCTAGACGAGATGAGACTATTCTATTCTAGACTAGACAAGATTATTCTGTTCTAGACGAGACAACACTATTCTATTCTGTACGAGATGAGACTATTCTATTCTGGACGAGACAAGACTCTTCTATTCTAGATGAGATGAGACTATTCTATTCTAGACGAGATGAGACTATTCTATTCTAGACGAGACGTGAGACTATTCTATTCTGGACGAGATGAGACCATTCTATTCTAGACTAGATGAGATTATTCTGTTCTAGACGAGACGAGACTATTCTATTCTAGACGAGACGAGACTATTCTAATCTAGACGAGATAAGACTCTTCTATTCTAAATGAGATGAGACTATTCTATTCTAGACGAAACTATTCTATTCTTGACGAGACGAAACTATTCTATTCTAGACGAGACTATTCTATTCTGGACGAAAGGAGACTATTCTAATCTAGACGAGACAAGACTCTTCTATTCTAGACGAGACTAGACTATTCTAATCTAGACGAGACTATTCTATTCTGGAAGAAACAAGACTATATTAATCTAGATGAGACAAGACTCTTCTATTCTAGACGAGACTAGACTATTCTAATCTAGATGAGACTATTCTATTCTGGACTAAACGAGACTATTCTAATCTAGACGAGACAAGACTCTTCTATTCTAGATGAGATGAGACTATTCTGTTCTAGAAAAGACCAGACTATTCTAATCTAGACGAGACTATTCTATTCTGGACTAAATGAGACTATTCTAATCTAGACGAGACAAGACTCTTCTATTCTAGACGAGACTAGACTATTCTAATCTAGATGAGACTATTCTATTCTGGACTAAACGAGACTATTCTAATCTAGACGAGACAAGACTCTTCTATTCTAGATTAGATGAGACTATTCTGTTCTAGACGAGACGAGACTATTCTATTCTAGACGAGACTATTTTATTCTAGACGAGATGAGACTATTCTATTCTGGACGAGACAAGACTCTTCTATTCTAGACGAGACTAGACTATTCTAATCTAGACGAGACTTTTCTATTCTGGACTAAACGAGACTATTCTAATCTAGACGAGACAAGACTTTTCTATTCTAGATGAGACAAGACTATTCTGTTCTAGACGAAACCAGACTATTCTAATCTAGATGAGACTATTCTATTCCTGGACTAAACGAGACTATTCTGATCTAGACGAGACAAGACTCTTCTATTCTAGATGAGATGAGACTATTCTGTTCTAGATGAGACCAGACTATTCTAATCTAGACGAGATGAGACTATTCTAATCTAGACAAGACTATTCTTTTCTGGACTAAACAAGACTATTCTATTCTAGACGAGACAAGACTGTTCTATTCTAGATGAGATGAGACTATTCTGTTCTAGATGAGACGAGACTATTCTATTCTAGACGAGACAAGACTATTCTATTCTGGATGAGACTATTCTATTCTAGACGAGACAAGACTCTTCTATTCTAGACGAGACTAGACTATTCTAATCTAGACGAGACTATTCTATTCTGGACTAAACAAGACTATTCTAATCTAGACGAGACAAGTCTTTTCTATTATAGATGAGACAAGACTATTCTGTTCTACACGAGACCAGACTTTTCTAATCTAGATGAGAATATTCTATTCTGGACTAAACGAGACTATTCTATTCTAGACGAGAAGAGACTCTTCTATTCTAGATGAGATGAGACTATTCTGTTCTAGACGACACTATTCTATTCTTGACGAGAGAGGCTAGACGACTCTATTCTTTCTAGCTGAGATTCGACGACTATTCTGTTCTAGACGACACTATTCTATTCTTGACGAGACGAGGCTATTCTGTTCTAGACGAAACTATTCTATTCTGGACTAAACAAGACAATTCTAATCTAGATGAGACAAGACTTCTATTCTAGATGAGATGAGACTATTCTGTTTTAGACGAGTCGAGACAATTCTATTCTAGACAAGATGAGACCATTTTATTCTAGACGAGACTATTCTATTCTGGACGAAACGAGACTATATTAATCTAGACGAGACAAGACTCTTCTATTCTAGACGAGACTAGACTATTCTAATCTAGATGAGACTATTCTATTCTGGACTAAACGAGACTATTCTAATCTAGACGAGACAAGACTCTTCTACACTGCAAAAATTAATGGTCTTAATATAAGAAATGAGCAGATACAGACTAAAAGTAAGTGAAATAATCTGCCAGTGCAGTGAGATAATCACACTTAGTAAGATTTCTTGAAATAAGAAAAAAATATATCAAAACAAGACCAGTAATCTTACACATTCTGTGCTTGCATAGTATATTACTCTCAAAACAAGATCAAAAAGACTTTTTAGCTAGATACAAGATTGGAACACTTGGTTAGATTGTTAATTTTTGCAGTGTATTCTAGATGAGATGAGACTATTCTGTTCTAGAAAAGACCAGACTATTCGAATCTAGACGAGACTATTCTATTCTGGACTAAATGAGACTATTCTATTCTAGACGAGACGAGATTATTCTAATCTAGATGAGACAAGACTCTTCTATTCTAGATGAGATGAGACTATTCTGTTCTAGACGAGACCAGACTATTCTAATCTAGACGAGACTATTCTATTCTGGACTAAACGAGACTATTCTAATCTAGACGAGACAAGACTCTTCTATTCTAGACGAGACTAGACTATTCTAATCTAGACGAGACTATTCTATTCTGGACTAAACGAGACTATTCTGATCTAGACGAGACAAGACTTTTCTATTCTAGATGAGACGAGATTATTCTGTTCTAGACGAGACCAGACTATTCTAATCTAGACGAGACTATTCTATTCTGGACTAAACGAGACTATTCTAATCTAGACGAGACAAGTCTTTTCTATTCTAGATGAGACGAGACTATTCTATTCTGGACGAGACAAGACTCTTCTATTCTAGACGAGACTAGACTATTCTAATCTAGACTAGACTATTCTATTCTGGACTAAACGAGACAATTCTAATCTAGATGAGACAAGACTCTTCTATTCTAGATGAGATGAGACTATTCTTTTTTAGACGAGTCGAGACAATTCTATTCTAGACAAGACGAGACTATTTTATTCTAGACGAGACTATTCTATTCTGGAAGAAACAAGACTATATTAATCTAGACGAGACAAGACTCTTCTATTCTAGACGAGACTAGACTATTCTAATCTAGATGAGACTATTCTATTCTGGACTAAACGAAACTATTCTAATCTAGACGAGACAAAACTCTTCTATTCTAGATGAGATGAGAATATTCTGTTCTAGAAAAGACCAGACTATTCTAATCTAGACGAGACTATTCTATTCTGGACGAAATGAGACTATTCTAATCTAGACGAGACAAGACTCTTCTATTCTAGACGAGACTAGACTATTCTAATCTAGACGAGACTATTCTATTCTGGACTAAACGAGACTATTCTAATCTAGACGAGACAAGACTCTTCTATTCTAGATGAGATGAGACTATTCTGTTCTAGACAAGACGAGACTATTCTATTCTAGACGAGACTATTTTATTCTAGACGAGACGAGACTATTCTATTCTGGACGAGACAAGACTCTTCTATAGTAGACGAGACTAGACTATTCTAATTTAGACGAGACTATTCTATTCTGGACTAAACGAGACTATTCTAATCTAGACGAGACAAGACTTTTCTATTCTAGATGAGACAAGACTATTCTGTTCTAGACGAAACCAGACTATTCTAATCTAGATGAGACTATTCTATTCTGGACTAAACGATACTATTCTGATCTAGACGAGACAAGACTCTTCTATTCTAGATGAGATGAGACTATTCTGTTCTAGATGAGACCAGACTATTCTAATCTAGACGAGATGAGACTATTCTAATCTAGACAAGACTATTCTATTCTGGACTAAACGAGACTATTCTAATCTAGATGAGACAAGACTCTTCTATTCTAGACGAGACTAGACTATTCTAATCTAGATGAGACAAGACTCTTCTATTCTAGACGAGACTAGACTATTCTAATCTAGACGAGACTATTCTATTCTGGACTAAACGAGACTATTCTAATCTAGACGAGACAAGTCTTTTCTATTCTAGATGAGACAAGACTATTCTGTTCTACACGAGACCAGACTTTTCTAATCTAGATGAGACTATTCTATTCTGGACTAAACGAGACTATTCTATTCTAGACGAGAAGAGACTCTTCTATTCTAGATGAGATGAGACTATTCTGTTCTAGACGACACTATTCTATTCTTGACGAGACGAGGCTATTCTGTTCTAGACGAAACTATTCTATTCTGGACTAAACGAGACTATTCTAATCTAGACGAGACAAGACTCTTCTATTCTAGATGAGATGAGACTATTCTGTTCTAGAAAAGACCAGACTATTCTAATCTAGACGAGACTATTCTATTCTGGACTAAATGAGACTATTCTGATCTAGACGAGACAAGACTTTTCTATTCTAGATGAGACGAGATTATTCTGTTCTAGACGAGACCAGACTATTCTAATCTAGACCAGACTATTCTATTCTGGACTAAACGAGACTATTCTAATCTAGACGAGACAAGTCTTTTCTATTCTAGATGAGACGAGACTATTCTATTCTGGACGAGACAAGACTCTTCTATTCTAGACGAGACTAGACTATTCTAATCAAGACGAGACTATTCTATTCTGGACTAAACGAGACAATTCTAATCTAGATGAGACAAGACTCTTCTATTCTAGATGAGATGAGACTATTCTGTTTTAGACGAGTCGAGACAATTCTATACTAGACAAGACGAGACTATTTTATTCTAGACGAGACTATTCTATTCTGGAAGAAACGAGACTATATTAATCTAGACGAGACAAGACTCTTCTATTCTAGACGAGACTAGACTATTCTAATCTAGATGAGACTATTCTATTCTGGACAAAATGAGACTATTCTAATCTAGACGAGACAAGACTCTTCTAGTCTAGATGAGATGAGACTATTCTGTTCTAGAAAAGACCAGACTATTCTAATCTAGACGAGACTATTCTATTCTGGATTAAATGAGACTATTCTATTCTAGACGAGACGAGACTATTCTAATCTAGATGAGACAAGACTCTTCTATTCTAGATGAAATGAGACTATTCAGTTCTAGACGAGACCAGACTATTCTAATCTAGACGAGACTATTCTATTCTGGAGTAAACGAGACTATTCTAATCTAGACGAGACAAGACTTTTCTATTCTAGATGAGACAAGACTATTCTGTTCTAGACGAGACTAGGCTATTCTAATCTAGATGAGACTATTCTATTCTGGACTAAAGGACACTATTCTATTCTTGACGAGACGAGACTATTTTGTTCTAGACAAGACGAGGTTCTTCTCTTCTAGACGAGACGAGACTATTCTATTCTGGACGAGACGAGTCTATTCTAGACTATATGAGTTTATTCTTTTCTATTCTATTCTATTCTAGTCTATTCTTTTCTATTCTAGCGTAGACTAGGGTAGGCTATAGTAGACTATTCTATTCTATTCTGTTCTATTCTAGTCTAGTCTAGTCTATTCTAGTCTATTCTACTCTATTCTAGCGTGACTAGGGTAGGCTATAGTAGACTCTTCTATTCTATTCTAGTCTAGTCTAGTCTATTCTAGTCTATTCTAGACTGGTGAGTCTTCCTGAAAGTCTTCATGTTTTCTTACAGAGAGTAAACGATGATCGATCAGGAAGTTACCAACGACACTCCTTACACCTGGTATTGGTCTGAAAAGAGAAATGAGGCAAGTTTAATGTGATTTTAATTTTCAGCTGCTACTTTGTGTGATCACTTATTCTTTGTAACGATTTTTCTTTTTCTTTTCTTTAGGGTTTCCGTCGACTGGACGCAAAGAGCACAGATAAAGTCAAAACGTACAACGTGCTTACATTCGCTTTTACGCCTCTGTTTCATGACAGAGGGCTCTATTTTCGTTTTGGGGACCACTCGGACTGGGACCTCAGGAGTCAGTCTTACCTCGCTTCATACAAAATAAGAGAGAGCAGCGACCGGCGGGAGTATGAACTGGTTAACACCGATGGAGACGTTGTTGACCGCTGTCCAAACTTTGGTAAGTCCTACTGTTGTGGTTTACAGCCAGTGGACACAATAATGAGACCAGAGATAAAGAATGAAGGTTTCGGTGGTTTATTGGTAGGTTTGCAGAAACTGCGATGGCGTCCTCAGGGGATTGTTGCTGGAGGCTCTGAGCAGTTTGAATTCTGGGCTTTGAGGTGGGGGTTGAGTTGAAGGTCGATATGGGTTTTTCTATCATCAAAGATGGTTGTTTTAGAAACCAGGGAAGCTGATGGCTGATATGCTTCACCGGTTTTGTTTTCTTCACATAAACCTGCTGAGCATGTCGCCTCCCTGATCAGCAGTTCTCAGCTGGTTCAGATCAGACCTGAAGGCCGCTTTCTTCTTTCCATGGTGACCATAAATCGCAAAGAACGCAATCTTCCACCTCCCTAAACCGGTGATCTTACCTGCGCTAACCGCTACATGATGCATAGGAGTGGTTAGGGTGTTCCACCTGTTAAACCAATTAGTGCGTCAGTAGCCATTGCCATTAGCGGAGGTTCCTAGACCCGCAATTTGCGGCTAGCGGGTAGCGGCTAGCAGCCTGCGAGAGGTGTACGATCGAGGCCCTGATGTCCAGACAGATTCAGAGAAGCTTCTCCAGCCTTCACAGGGCATAAAATTAGAATTTTTACCAAGTCGCCCCTGACTACCAGGTTTTTGAAGTTGGTAGCCAGCTAGCAATTTTGGTCGCCAGTGTTTTTCGTCGCCCCATACGTCAGGGGTTAATATGGCACCAGCAGCATTGTAATTTATGAAAAACTCCTATTATCGTCTACTATCACTACATTTCAGAAGCATTTACAAGCATGAAAGCGCATTTTATTCTGTTTCCATGATGCTTACTATGAAAACTAATATTATTTCTTTTTTGTTAACACCAGAACCGCCAAGTAGGTCATTTTTACATCCTAGCATTTTCACATGTTTGTATTTCTGTTAAAATAAAACCCCTACATCTGTAAGTTCATGACTTTTTCTAAAATGGATTTATTAATCATTCAATGAATTCTGGTGAGTATGTGATCAAAAGAAAAATGAATATGACCATTTATACCTGGAACCGCAGAGGGGGGTCATTTTCACCCCCTCATATAAACGCTGTATACAGCTGTCATTTTTTGCGCCACGCCCCTCCGCGCCCCACTGCCTGTTGCTTGGCAACGCTCAAACTTTGTGGCGTTATCGGACTTTGACAGTTATTGTCATCACTAAATCTTTCAAACAAACAGCAAAATTTAAGACATGAATCCAACAAAAACAACAGTCTGGCTGTTGTACCAGGATTTGAGTCAGAAAGAGAGGAAATAACGGCAGATGTGAGTGAGGAGGAATCGGTGGGGGGGAGGGGGGGGGGGGGGGGGGGGGGGTGACGGCGATGACCCGTCATTTTTACCAGGTGATACGACATCAACTGAGGATGAGGAGGTGAATTTATGAAAAAGACCCCTGCTTCTATAAGTTAGGGGTCACCACCACATACATTCAGTCCTCAGACACAGTGGGGGCTCGCGGAAATACTCTGACAGGTAAATTCAGAAGTCAAGCGTTTTAGTTTCCTCTGGTTCTAATCATTTGGTATTTTAGCGAGGCTACGACTCTGACTGATCTAATCATAAATATTTACATTGATCAGAGCTCAACCTGTATGTCAGCTACATGAGGCGGCCAAGGACAGAACCGTTTGGACCCATAAAGCTGGGACTGCGGACCGGTCCAGTCCAAAAACGTCCCGGTGGAGAGAGGTGGTCCAACTGTATACGCGCGCCGCAACATGGACGACCCTGTGAATGCGTTCATGTACCTGATGGACCAGGTGATACAGCACACCTGTACCTGTACGGTGGCGGAGCCGCGCCGGTGGAGAGGAGGGCTGGGAATGGAGTCATGTGTGCGTGAGGGGGAGCACGCAGCGTTACTGTTTTTCCAAAATTATTAAAATATCTGTGATTGACATCTGGAATCTGTTGTTTTATATTGTAAATAGTCTGTCATTCGGTTGTTGTTGTTGTCATGTTTGTGTTAGCATACAGCTCCTACAGTTTGTTGATGAACGTACCGATGTATTTATTTCTGTGGCTGAGAGAGAGAGCGCGCGCAGCGTTCTACCACGTAGAAAAAAGCTCGCAAAAATATACATTTTAAACACTTATTTTGACAAGTGTCCATTATTATTTCAGAAATATTCAGGAATGAGCCACGTTACAACTATTAGAAATGACATGTTAGCGTCACTGACGCTGTTGCAGCGATGGGGTGAAAATGAAGTTTGGAATCTTGGTTCTACTGTTTACTATTCTGTTGTGTATTTTTATGAGGTTATTTACCAAAATGATCCATTTTGCTGTGAAGTAGATTCAGTGATGGACAAAACTGAAGACCGACGAATGCAAAAGGCCACCTGTCCATGCTGGGTTAGGCGGTTAAGTTATTTAGATATGTTTACCTTGGTGACACATGACAAATGTGCAGAAATCATTAAAAAAATATATATTTTTTTTCCTAAGTTGATGGTGGATTTTGTGGCCCTCGCCACTGGCGACAGGGCAGAAAAAAACGGTCGAAATCGTTAAATTTGGGTCGCTTTTTGCGACCAGTTGGTCGCGATTTTATGCCCTGCTTCATCTCCAGCAGACTGACTACTGTAACGCTCTGCTGTCTGGTCTTCAGCTCATCCAGAACGCTGCTGCCAGAGATCTGACCAGAACCAGGAGAACTGAGACCATCGCTGATGGTCTGAGATCTTCTGGCTACCAGCTACTGACAGAACAGACTTCACAGTGTTGTTAGGTTATAAATCAGTAAATAATTTGCCCAGACAACATTTCTGGTCTCTTTGTTTCATTCTATTGTCTCAATCTATATTTGGGGATTTTATTATGAATTTTATTTGCATTCTTGTGCTGTTTTTATTAATCTTTATAATTTTTTTCATCTTAATGCCTTTGTAAAGAACTTTGAGTTGCCTTTGTGCATCAAATGTCTACAAATACACTTGTCTTACCAATATTTTGCATTAAACATCCATTTTTAAACAAAATGTGCATAAACTAAATATAAAAACAGAAAAAATAAATTAAATAAAAGCCAAACTTTGTCAAATAGATTTAGATAAAGAAAATATTAAATGTAGTGCCATTTATCTTGTTGGAGTAAGATCTCTGAACCCTCCTCCTGACCAGGATCTTTATAGCTTCATGGAAAGATGACTGACTCCTTCGTTTCAAGTCAAATGTTGTATTTATTTCTACATATATTTTAATAGTTCCAGGATCAGTGCTGAGGCTTCAGTCAACCTCCACTGAGCAGGAGGAAAAGACGACGCCCAGAGTTTCAGGAAACTCCTACACAGAGGAGGGACACTTCCTTATCTAGTATCAGTCGGTACCAGATGTGTAGCTCAGTGGTCTAACACATGAGTGTGTTGTGAATCTTCACCCAGCAGTCACATGACCGTGGTCCCCCAAACACGTGTCCATATCTACAGTCGGTCCATGAGTGAATGTACACAACAGTGAAAACGTGCTACAGAAAGCGAGATGTGATTGTTCCCCCCAAAAAAATCCATAATATTTAATCTAAAGACAGCAAGAAAGCAGCAAAACCTCCATCTGACATCATGTGATCAGTTATTGTAGACCCTCACACTATTTCATTTATTAATGCTCCTTGTTCTTCTTCTCCTCCCAGTTCTCCCAGTTCTAGCGTAGGGGAGTCCATATCAGGGCCAGGCAGCAGTGGTTCACCCTCCTGTTGGCACATCTGATATGGGGGTTACGTGTTTTTACCCCCATGGCTTCCGCAATGCCTCTATTATAAGGAATACAACAGCAGCCTCACAAAGCAAAAACTGCAACTACAATGATGACTGACGTTTCTACACCAACTATGATATTTACTCATTTTCCAAAATGTTTATCCAGTAGATCAGAAAGTGGACTGTCAACCCCAGAATGTTCTTTTAAATCATTGGAGAGCCCTTTAAGGCCCCTCAGGGCTTTAATGTGTCTCACTATTCTGGATCCTCTTCACGCTTTCCTGCAATAAAACTAGAAATTTAGTTTGAAGTTGTTAAAAACTGCCTCAACAAATCACACACTTCGACTATAACGGACTGTTTCCAAATTGATATTTTCAGTATTACTTTAATTACTTGTTTGAAGTAATTCACAGACACATCTGGAGGTCCTACGAACCAGCAGAGCTGCTGCTGATGTTTATGATGTTTTTACCATATTCAGCTAATAATAACGTTACCAGAACTGTGTTTTCAGGACTGGAAGTTGGTTCGGCGTATTAGTGGCATCTGTCAAAAAAAATGTTGTGAAGAGGAAATAAACATCTCCAAGTCTCATCATTCAATAAGTATAAGCCCCTTCCAGCAACAGCTGTTGAAGGACCCGTCTGTGGACTCGTTCCTCCTTCTGTGGACTCGTTCCTCCGTCTGTGGACTCGTTCCTCCGTCTATGGACTCGCTCCTCCATCTGTGGACTCCTTCCTCCTTCTGTGGACTCGTTCCTCCATTTATGGACTCGCTCCTCCATCTGTGGACTCGTTCCTCCATCTGTGGACTCGCTCCTCCGTCTGTGGTCTCGTTCCTCCATCTGTGGACTCGCTCCTCCGCCTCTGGACTCATTCCTCCACCATTTGTGGACTTGTTCCTTCGTCCGTGGACTCGCTCCTCCGTCTGTGGACTCGTTCCTCCATCTGTGGACTCATTCCTCCACCTGTGGACTTGCTTCTCCGTCTCTGGACTCGTTCCTCCACCATTTGTGGACTCGTTCCTCCAGCTGTGGACTCGCTCCTCCGTCTCTGGACTCGTTCCTTCGTCTGTGGACTTGTTCCTCCATCTGAGGACTCGTTCCTCCGTCTGTGGACTCGTTCCTCCATCTGTGGACTCGTTCCTCCGTCTGTGGACTCGTTCCTCCATCTGTTGACTCGTTCCTCCATCTGTGGACTCGTTCCTCCAGCTGTGGACTCGCTCCTCCGTTTCTGGACTCGTTCCTTCGTCTGTGGACTCGTTCCTCCATCTGAGGACTCGTTCCTCCGTCTGTGGACTCGTTCCTCCGTCTGTGGACTCGTTCCTCCATCTGTTGACTCGTTCCTCCATCTGTGGACTCGTTCCTCCAGCTGTGGACTTGCTCCTCCGTCTCTGGACTCGTTCCTTCGTCTGTTGACTCGTTCCTCCATCTGAGGACTCGTTCCTCCGTCTGTGGACTCGTTCCTCCATCTGTTGACTCGTTCCTCCGTCTGTGGACTCGTTCCTCCATCTGTTGACTCGTTCCTCCATCTGTGGACTCGTTCCTCCATCTGTGGACTCGCTCCTCCGTCTCTGGACTCGTTCCTCCATCTGTGGACTCGCTCCTCCGTCTCTGGACTCGTTCCTCCCTCTGTGGACTCGTTCCTTCATCTGTGGACTCGCTCCTCCATCTGTGGACTCGTTCCTTCATCTGTGGACTCGCTCCTCCATCTGTGGACTCGTTCCTCCATCTGTGGACTCGTTCCTCCACCATTTATGGACTCGTTCCTCCATCTGTGGTCTCGTTCCTCCGTCTGTGGACTCGTTCCTCCACCATTTATGGACTCGTTCCTCCATCTGCGGTCTCGTTCCTCCGTCTGTGGACTCGTTTTTCATCTGTGGACTTGTTCCTCCATCTGGGGACTCGTTTCTCCATCTGTGGACTCGTTCCTCCATCTGTGGACTCGTTCCTCCATCTGTGGACTTGTTCCTCCATCTGTGGACTCGTTCCTCCATCTGTGGACTCGTTCCTCCATCTGTGGACTCGTTCCTCCATCTGTGGACTCGTTCCTCCATCTGTGGACTCGTTTTCCATCTGTGGACTCGTTCCTCCACTATTTATGGACTCGTTCCTCCATCTGTGGTCTCGTTCCGCCGTCTGTGGACTTGTTCCTCCGTCTGTGGACTCGTTCCTCCATCTGTGGACTCGTTCCTCCATCTGTGGACTTGTTCCTCCATCTCTGTCCATCTTTCAGTCTTGGTTCTCCTTCTCTGATTGGTTCATAGCTGTCAGAGGTTCCTCCATTACTGTTTTCAGCTGCAGATTTTATCATTTTCACTTTAAATTCTGTAGTAGAGATTTTTCTTCTTGGTCTCATATCTGTGTTCTTTATGGTTTACTCTCGTCATTTTTTCAGTATCAGTGTTCAGTTGTCGTGAATGTAGTTGATGTCCTGTTGTTATGGAGACATGGAGGATATATTTGACATATAAGTCACTACAAAATATAAGTCAGGACCAGACAAACTGCTAAAAAAAGCGACTTATTATCCAGATGTTATATTAAAATTCAGAATCTATTCACCTGTGAGAGTGGTAATAAGGTGCAGTGGTGCAGCATTCAATTCAGCTGTTAATTAAGGCACAAACAACTGACGCAGGTGCACATGGAGTTTATTCTCAGATCTTCATGAGAGCCAGGTCAGAAACAGAATGCCAAATGACACAGGGTAACAGTGACTTAAGAAAACAGTTGCATCGATAATCTGAAGGCTAAGTGGTAAACAGCATAACCTTGATCTTATTCAGACACACGTCAAACTGCAGACAAGCTGACGCCTAACATCATAACAACACAGTGGCCTCGTCTGAGACGAGTTTAAGTGATGAAAAGTCACAGTTAATCAAATGTCATCCAGCCCTGTCAGCAATTTACTCCAGGCTAAGAGGTTAGGAAGGCCTCAGAAAGCCTGAAATAAATTTCTAATATCACAATCCCTGCTTTTGTTTTTAGCACCTCATTTTCTTTGGATATATATGAAAGCTTATCTGGGCACAGCAGTAGAGCACGCGGTTCCCAGCCCAAAGGGCGCAGCCCACAATTGCGAGCTAAACAGGGAATAATGGTGCGCAGTCTACTCTGTAGGAAGTGCCCCCTCTCCAAACACCCGTCCCCAGCTATGTAACGAGTTTGCAGCTCAGATTGGACTCTTGTTGATTGGTTAAAATGATTGGACTGATTAAATTTAGAAGTTGAATTTTGGATTTGGTATAATTTAGATTGTCTGATTCCCGGAAATAAGGGGAACGGCAAAAGACCCCTAGAGACTATCTACTCTAATCTAGGCCAAAAATCCAGTGGGATAAAAAAGGCCCACACTCTACCTAAAGCAAAGAACATTCAATTCTCAGAAGCACCCGCAGGTGCACCACCCCAGTTGATGTCGGGGAAGGGATCAGGTCTCTGATCCCTCAAAAAAGATGTCGTCATTGCTTTTAGCATCATGTGGCGTACACATGGAATCACACATGTAAATAAAAGGAAAAACACACCAAAATAATCAAGATTGGAGTAAAACATCTTCAAAATTACCCAGTACCATGAGCCTGAGGTCAGCCACGTCCACGGATCAAACCCCCCGGACTCCGCTGAGTCCCTTTGGCGCTGCGTCTGCAGCAACCCATTCAGGTGTGAGATGACATGAGTCATGTTATCAGTAATATCAGGCACAAACGTGCAGCAACTTTCACTTACGACATGGCAGACGCCACCGTGGGCAGCCAGCATCAAATCTAGGACCATGCGGTCCAGGAACTCCACGTTACGCAAGGCTTGGACCTCCGTTGTGACCTCAGTAAACCCCTCGGCGGATTCAGCAGTAAGATTTTCCAGATCAATCGCCAGATCATCAATCTGATGGGCCAAGTTTACAGTTCCCCACCAAGGATGTAAACCCCCCACCAATTTCGCCCCTAC
>JAGFBZ010001103.1:0-40767 GCA_018398805.1 Hirundichthys speculiger
ACAGTTGGTGATCCAGACCACTGTTATCTCCGTCTCACTCTTTGCCTCCAGACTAAGCCTCATTTCCGTCCTGTGTCTCCATCCCTCCCTCGCTCTCCTTCGGATCCTGGATTCTCCCCTGGACCTCGGACTCTCATCTCTCCCATCGGGGCAGCACATTCTCAACACTTTTTTCAACATTTACAACTCTTCAACCTCATCCCCCCCCTCACTCTCGCTTATATTCATATAATTTCTCACACATAGCCAAACACACCCACTCACTCTCCCAGCCACCAACACCACTCAAACACACCTCACCTGAAATATTCTGGTCCCAAAGAAATAAATTCTGGATTCTTGTAAACAACTGTCTCTGTGTCTCAGTTCTCGGGTGCCCAGCACATTTGGCAATTTGTTTCATGGAGCTTAACACCCAGTACCTTAAAGCCCAAACCTTTTGTCTTTGATTTTCCCTGCTTCAATAACCCTGATTCACATGAATGGGTGTTAACAAGAGATGTGCAGACCTGAATGACAATGATGATTATCCATTCATTGAATCAGGTAAGTAAGCTGAGAAATGTCCGTGACACGTGTAATGACGTGTCAAACACAAGGCCCGTGAGCCAAATGTGGCCCGCCACGTCATTTTATGTGGCCCTCGAGAGCTTGTGCATTATTGGCTAAAATTTTAAACCAATATTTTAAGGCTTAAAATAAGCTTAAAAGTGCATATTGACAATAATCTCCCATAATGTATTCCGGAGATAATGGTATCTCACCATGAGCAAGACATCTAGACGATTTTCAGAACTGATGGACTAAAGAAAAACCTCTACAAACTAACCCCAACATGTCCAAGAAAAGAGAAATTGATGCCCAAGGAATGCAGTTTCATGAACGATGGGAAAACAAATACAAGTTTGTACCTCAAGGTGAAAAAACAGTATGTCTTTTGTGTTATGAGGTGGTATCAGTCGTGAGCTAAATATGCTAAATTTAGCCTACAAGAAAAACAAAGAATTAAAGGTGATAAGATTTCCCCCGTTTATGCAGAGGAAGCGGTTGAGTTGGACTAATCCTACCAATGAAGAGCCACTTGTGGTGGTCTGTTAATACAATAATGTTACAACAAACTACATACTGTCTTCAAAGTGATAAAAATCATGCTCTGTTAAGTCTCTATTCACATCTCAGAGGTCAAGTACCTAAGCAGATCAAATTGTAGCAGCAAGCCATTTGACATCACAGGCTTCAGTGTAGCCGTCTCTCATAAAACCAAATTAGTGGTTTAATATAATTTTAATTGATTCAGCACATAAGGATTCACTCCATGTAACTGCTGTCATGGGTGTCATGGTTTGGCATACAACCTTTCAAAAGGCAGAGGGTTCCTTGCAAACCATAGAGAGGTGAATGCTTTTCTACCTAAAGACATGTCATCTCTATCGCTGGAGAAGAACCAAACAAAAAGTGAATTCTAGCAAAAGACAAGAGTGCAAAATAAGATCACTGGAAAAAAAATAAATATTGAGGTATTTCTCCAAACAAATGTCCTTTAATACAAGGAGAAAGCTGCAGTTTCCTGTGCAGTAATGTGCTGATCGCCAAACTACACAATCAGAAGCGTGCTGTGCTTATCTACTCAAGCATACTTTGAAATTAAAGAGTGCTCTCTTTTACTCTTTGAGCTTGAAAATTCACCCACAGAAAACATCCACCTTGAATCATTAATCTTTCGGATTGCATAGATCTCGCAAGGACAACAAGCCTTTTCTGAAGCAAAAGTACTCAAAGGCTTTTTTTATTTTTTAAGCTACAACAGGCATATTGGATGCAGACCTTGATAACGAAACAAAAATGTAATTGAACTTCAAATGAATCAGTAGGGTTGCTTGATTAAACCCTATAAAGACATCAGCTACCACAGACGTGCAGATTTGTCCATAAAACTGCTTCTTAACAGAAGTAGATAAAATTACAAATGTGGTTGGCTTTTGTTTGCTTTCAAGCTTGCCTCTGGCAAAATGAGAGTGAACAACACTGTGAAAGTACTGATTTAATGAGGAAATAACATACTGGGGCCATGTGAGTTTGCAGACTTTGAACACAGATTTTTGACTTTGCAGCTTTCTTACTGAGTTGTTTGCAAGAGTTCACAGAGGAAGTGAATCTGAGTAATAGTTGATGTGTCCCGCCGGTTTCCTGACAGGCGGCCGGTCGGGGGTGTACCCCCCCTCTCACTGGCCTGACTACATGTTGGAGACAGAAGGACCTCATTCATGAAGACATGTCATTTTTCATTTTCAACTGCAAAATATTTGATCAATAGTGACAAACTGAACTCAAGCTGTTTCATCAGGAGGGCTGGTGATTCCTACAGTTTGCTTATTTTAGAAGAATTACTGTGCGTTGATGATAACAGCTGATTAACCTGGATCAGTTGGTTTAGATTAGATTAGATGTACTTTATTCATCCCACAAGGGGGGAATTCATGTAGTACAGTATTGATTACAATTATTGATGCAGTTTTAAAAGGCCTATGTATGATATTATATGTGCTAAAATATGCTTCCCAACCACATTCTAAAGACATTTTTACTCATTAATACAGTAATATAGTAATATAAATCAAAAATGTTTAATTTTGTAGCGTGATAGCTTTATTAATATTATATATATATATATATATATAGATATATATATATATATATATATATATATATATAAATATTGTATATATATATATATATATATGGTTCGCCAATGGTGAACCACGAATAGGCGAGGGAGTACTGTATGTCACATGGAGCTTCAGCTGTTGCACTGGGTGGAATGTAAACAGGTATTCTTATTAAATGATTGAAATCTCCTGGTAGATAATATGGTTGCAATCCAACTGCCAATAATTTAGTATCTGGATAACACATCTGCTCCTTGACATGTCCAGGATTACACCATCTCTGGTTCAATAATGAAGCCAGTCCCCCTCCTTTCTTCTTGCCACTAGCTTTAACATCTCTGTCTGAGCGTGTGAGGGTGAATCCAGGTAGATCCACAATGGAGTATGTTTTGATGCAACCAGGTTTCAGCAAAAAAAACACAAGGCTGCACTCATGGTAGACTTTCTGACTAGGGCTCCACGATAATTGTCGGCCTGATAGTTCAGCCGTCTGAAAAATAACCATCACTTCGACAGAGTTTTGAAATCCCGCTAACGTGAGCTAACGCTAACGTGAGCAAGCCAGCAGGGAAGAATTCACCAGGACTTACACACATCGGCGAGGCTTTTGAAAAATCCAAGAAATTTGCCAAAGATGACCCACAGCCAAAGATGAAATGGGTAGAAGGTAGAAATGTATGAATCTAACTTCTGTCAGTGAGTTAATTTTCCATGTATTTATTTTTTTGTAAACTTCTGGAATGCACTTTTTCAGTTTGTAATTCTGATACATGTATTTCCGTCAGTCCAAGGAGCCTTTATTTTTTATATCAGTAAGTAATAAACCTTATTTAAATTGATGTGAGATATCAAATAGGCTTGTTTGATAGGTTTACAAAAATGTTTGAGAGGTTTGCCAATAGTTTTTCATTGGAAAAAATAAATATTTCTGTTTTTGGTTTTGTTTAGTATAGTATTGATGTAATGATCTTAGGTATATGTGTGTTATCGGTTATTGGTTATTGGCCTTTAGGAGCTGAAAGTTATTGGTTATCGGTATCGGTTTTAAAAAACAGTTACTGTGCATCCCTAATTCTCACTCTTAACCAGTATCTCCAGTTCATCACTCTTGTTGGTCAAGGAGTAGACTGATGGCAGAAAGGGCTTTTATCTGTATTTCCTGGCTTTCACCATAGTACCAACACGGCAACCATAAAAACTCCTCTTAATCTCAGCTGGAACAGGATGACATACTCCAGATTTGCTTCGTTTCAATGAAAGAAGCTCTTCTCTTTAATAAACTCTTCTTTTCACAGTAATATCCATCAGTACTTGATTAAAAAAAACTGACAAAAAAAACAAAAATAAAAATAGAGTCAAGCTGCCAACTTCAGCTGGCACATTCTGGGAAAAGAAAAAGTTAGTTTGGCTACTAACTGACAAAATCTAATGTGTGGAAACTATTTAAACTGAATTGAGTTTCCACTAGTTAACAACCCGTGATAAACAATAACATATTCTCATCGACTCCTAATGTACCTAATCCTACCTAACCCTAATGTCCCTGTGGTCATTTAACCTTCTGAAGACCAGAGGGTTAGAGATCATGTGGGGATAGAATGTAGAATGCAAATTAATATATAAAAGCCAGTGATTCAGTTATTTTATGTTTGATTTATTGAAGATTGTATACCTCTAATGTATCTCTCAGGTTTATGAAATGCTTCCTTGACTTCATTTCACTTGTTAATATAGATTTCAGGCCTACAAGTTGGAGCAGTAAAGTTTTTACTACTTTGCACTGTCGGCATTCCTTTCTCACAACCTGTAAAAGGGCATTCTGACATTGAGGGTAACAAACGAAGCATTTCTGGTGTTATTTTAGTTCCATTCTTTAATTATCCAGCAGGCCAGTACCTGTACCCTTCTCCTCCTCAGCCATGCCTTTGTAATATGTGCAGAATGTGATTCTGCAATGTCTTGTTAAAAAATGTATGGATGTTCCTGGAAGAAATGTCATCCTGAAGGAAGCAAATGTTGCTCTAAAATCTCAGAGGACTTCTCAGCATTAAAACTGCTATCACAGAAGTGTAAATGACCTTTGCCAAAAACACTGACACCGACCCTTGCTTTTTGGCCTTGTGCTCATAACAGTCCCGATGGATCCGTCCCTCTTTGGGATGGACCACATGCCTTCGCAGAGAAGTTGACGCTGCCTCTGGACAAGAGTGGTATTGGTGAATTCAGCTTCATATTCTTGGACTTCAGAAAGGTTCTCCAATGAAATTCAATTCAATTCAATTCAATTTTATTTATATAGCGTCTGTTACAATGACAATTTCTCTCTAGGCGCTTTACAGAGACCCAGAGCATGACCCCCGAGCAAATATCATCAACTAAGATTATATATTAAATCCAATCAATGATAATGGCAGGTAAAACTCCCACGTAGGGAGAAAAAAACCTTTTAACCAAACAGTGGCAAGGAAACACTTTAAGAGGAAGAAACCTGAGCAGGACCTGGCTATATGGGGGGACCTTCCTGCCGAAGGCCAGCCGGGTATAGAGAAAGAAAAGAAAAGAAAAAAAGAGGGGAGACAGGACAGAGAGAGGATGGAGGACAGAGAGAGGAGAGACACAAGACTAAATACAATGACCATATAAACATAAACAGATGGAGGCCGCAGCATGGGATGAGATGGCCAGAGGACCAGGTCGCGATCACCACGCCAGTCGGTACCCAAACACAAGTGGAGGAGAACCCCAGGATGGACAGAGGATGGAACTGCAATCAGATGAACCCAGGAAACTCTGGCCTGCAAATACACACAGAAAGAAAAGGGGGCAGAAACAGCAACAAACAAACACAGAAAGCAAAGAAATGGAGCACAGTTTCAGTAACAAGGGTGCTCCCAAATAATTATACATGAGCTGGAGGAGGAGGAAGGGAGGAAGAAGGGAAGAAAAAGAAGAGCAGTGGAGACACCACTCAGCAGATCATGTTGGTGTCCCCCTGTAGCGTAGGCCTTATAGCAGCATAGCTATCACCCGACTTCGAAGATACAACAGCTACGGATGAATAAGGGTTCTTGTTGCTGTGCCATCTTACTCATCCCAGAAGGAGATGGCTTACGGGATTCATTCTGAAATTCCTGAATCTTTCATGATATTGTGCAGTGAAGAGAGAAATATTAAAGTCCCTTCAGCTTTTCTGGAGGAACACTTTTTCAAGCATACCATTATTCTCTTGCACTTTTGTAAACAAACTACAGATTCTTTGTCTCCTTTTGCTTCTCAAAGACCTTTTGTATTTAAGAGTCTTGATCATGGTTGCCTGTTAACATCACTTGTTCTCAACACTACCCACTATTTTAACCTTAATCCGAGCTTTAAATGTCTCTTTCCTTTTTCTGGAATGCCCTGCAGGCCTGAAATGCAAAACTGGATAAATATTTAAATATATTTCTGAACAATTTGCATTTTCCTAATGTCCTAACTTTTTCGTGTTGCAGTATAACTGAACAAGTTAAGATTTTTTTAAATTGGAGTGAAAGTGCCAATGATCAAACTCACAAAAAAAGACAGAGACCAGTGTGATCACTAGCGAAAAAATAAGACAAAGCTGTTTTTCAAGTCTACTTTTCTGTCTTAATGCCTTAAATGTCCGAATAATTATACCTCTCTGATTTGCTCAATAATATTTTTTCTGTTATGCCTAAGTTCCTTTTCACCAGTCAGACGTAATTAAAAACCCCTACAGAGTGTGGATAGCACTGTTACAGTGACTCAATGTGAGGGAGTGCTGAACAGGCAGTGCGCCTCTGACGGCCTCAATAAATACCCACATTGTCACCAAGTGGCCATTAAAGGTAATGCAAGGTTAAAAACTGGCAGCAAAAGTTGCATTAGCAGGTGCTTTATTGTAGGTTAGTGCTGACCTTGTGTGTGTCATTGTATAATGTAAACATCCATTCAGGTATTCAGCACAAATATACACACACGTGCACAAACAAACATCAAACAGATAATCACAGAGACACATTTTCATAGAAAAGCAAGTCAGCACACACAGAGAGAATGCTTAAAAAACCAAGGGGAGTCATGGGACTCATTACCAACTAAGCAACCCACTAATAGGTTCTTGTTCGTGGGCTCATAAGCTGGCAGTTGCTCATGAGCATACAGTTGTTTATGCGTTCGAAAAAAAAGACAAGTTAAACAAGAACAAAAGGCTGTGGTGGTGGGATTGGTGCTGCTCAGCTGCCAAGAGGGGACAATGGTCACAGTCGCTCCACATCATTTATCTGTCTCTCTGTTTAGTCAGTAGCACGAGGGGCCCAGATGGAGGAGAGACCTTTTGCTGAAAAGCGGAATTTACTGCGTATGTTGGCATTTGCAGGTTCTAGCTGCTCTCAACAATCCTGGACCTTCATTGCTGGATTTTTCATTTTATGATACCCCTAATGTTTTCTGTTGATGAAAAGTCTGGACTGCAGGAAGTCCAGGTCAGCACCTGGACTCTTCTCCTGTGAAGCCATGCAGTTGTGACGGGGGCACAATGTGGTTGAGCATTGTCTTGCTGAAATGCAATGTGCAAGGCCTTCCCTGAAGGAGAAGTGAATGTCTGGATGGGTGCATCTCATTGTCGTCTTCGGCATTGATGGAGCCTTTCCAGATGTGTGAGCTGGCCACGCCTTAGGTACTAATGCAGCTCTATATCATCAGAGATGCAGACTTTTTAACTCTCTGCTGATAACAAGCTGGACGGTCCATGAGATTCTCTCCCTCTCTGAAATGATCCCTTTATACCCAGTTAATGTTACTGACCTGTTGCCAATTAAGTTAACGAGCTGTCAAATGCTCTTCCATTTATGTTTAATTTGCACCAATTACTTTTCCAGCCTTTTGTTGTCCCTGTTCCAACTCTTTTTGAGCTGTGTTGCTGCCATCAAAGTTAAAATGAACTAATATTTTCCTTGAAATAGCAAAATCTACAACCTGTCCAGGGTGGACCCCTGCCTTTCACCCGAAGAGAGCTGGGATAGACTCCAGCAGATCCCCGTGACCCTGCAGAGGATTAAACAGGCATAGATGATGGATGGATGGATGGATGGCAAAATGTCTCAGTTTCATCTCTGATGGTATGGGTGTGCAGTGATGTCAATGGGCAGTTTGCACATCTGGAAGGGGAAAATGAGTCCTAAAAGATATACACAGGTTGAAGAGTAAGATATGCTCCAATGCAAATGTCTTTTCAGGGAAGGCCTTGCATCTTTTAGCAAGACAATACCACACTGCATCAGACATGTGGTTTCATTGTAAAAGAGTTTAGGTGCTGAACCGTCCAAATGAAAGCATTTGTGTTGCTCCCATCAAAGTTAAGATGAGCTAATGTCTGTTTCAACATCTGAAATATTCTTTATGTTCCATGGGGAACAAAATATGGGTTCATGAGATTTGAAAATCATTACCTTTTATACACCATCTCAATATTTTTAGAGCTGGAGATGCATATCTTTTATCAAATGAAAAACATTTGTCGCATATAAGATTGAGATGTAATACAACTTTGCCTTTGAACTATGAGATTATAGATCTATTTAAGGCAGGGTTATTCTCAGTGTTTTGATGCCCTGACTTTAGATTTATAACAAAGTTCCTTTACATTTCCAACACCACTATTTAACAGTGCACGGGTGAATTAACTTTTGCTTCCTCCCCACAGGGGATCACTTTGCAACACAGTTCTAAATTTGCATCTCCATCGATGCAGCGCTACAGCTCGAGCTCTGTGCACTCTTGGCTCTTAGCTTCTGTTTGTGCCCAGGTTACCGAGGCTTTCTTATTTTAAAACAATACCTTGCATTTCATGAGAAGCATCAGGGTGAACAAGTTTTAAAATTATATTTGCGGTATTTTTATTTACAGTAGTAGCATAAGACTCAAAAACAGAGTGCACTTATCAGTACACCGTCCAAGTCCAATAAGAATAAAGAGCAACATAATGAAGCGAGTATCATCACAATGACACTATTCTATTGAACTACACATCTCAAATGTTCACAATGTTCCAGTGGCCTGAGCAAGTGGTTTCCTGTGTAACTGCAGAAGCGATCACAAAATATTTTCACACCTAGACAGACACACCTACAAAGAATATATATGGCCTCTAACAGAGGCCGACTGACAGGGTGGCAGGATGGAAACAGTTTGTGGTTTCTGCAGACCTTCGTCTGTACATGATGGGGGGCTCGAACTGCAAGCTCTAAAGCTGATAATCCTCTGGGTAACACATGTAGTGTTTCGCATCAAAACAGCACGGTGAAAACAACTGACGTCCAGCGCATGCAACCAAACTTGAGATGTAGGAGAAACAGAAAAAAACATGAGCAGTTTTCACAAGATTCCTTCTCAGTAATTGCAGTCTCTGAGCAAAACTGTGTTATAAACCATTTCATTACCTTTTCCTTGATTGCATTGACTGCAAGTATAACTATTACTTGAATATCTGACTAATGCAACTCTTTTTTTGTTGCTCATGTGCCTCTATATTGTATTATATACATTTCCACTGGAGGCCACAAGCTGGAGATCCTCTGTTCATCTTTACTTCTCAAAGACTCTCATGTTCTTATTTCTAGGGAGCATTTATCCAGTTGTCTATTAAGCTGACACACAGACTCATGAAAGGCATTTCCATGTGGATGGTGTCCAATAGTGTCATCTGTGTGTCCCATATTTGCAAAGCCTCAGTGTTTGGTCAGCTGACGGATTTGAATCAGAGCCACTTATGTTAATCACCACAGAAGAACACACGGTATGAATGACACAGTAGTGGGGTTCAGGATTTAAAGTTTTGTCAGTCAAAACCACTATGATTAGATGTCTGTGAATAGACAAAAAGATATGGAGCATTGAATCAGCTAAAGAAAATAAAAAGTCAAGTGAGTCATAACCAAAAGCAGCAGCCAAGCCTGATTCAAACTAGATGCAAACGTTGAGGCTGGAAAAGTAAAAAAAAAAAAGGGTCAATACTTGGAAAAATGTGAGAGAACTCACACAAATCTGGAGCACAAATGCGATAATTGGCAAAGACAAATAGCACAAACGGGCAAAGAACTGAAAAAAAACAGGACAAAACCATGACAAAAAGAAAGCAGAATTGTACTGTCAGCATCAGTTATTATCACTCTGTATTTGTATTTATTTAGTTGTAGGGGTACTCGTGTGACTTTATTAATATTTTAATAATTACCTAGGGTGCCACCGGCTTTTGTTAAAAAGACGGAAAACTTACAAGAACAAATGAGTCACAATTTGTAGTGGGTTCTTGACGAGTTGGATTGGCCATGGAAAATCAATCATCAGAGTCGCTAATACGTTGTACAACATTTATTTAGACAGAGACAAGAACACAAAACATATAAGACATTCATATATATATATATATATATCTAAACAGGCACATCAACATCGCGAATTCTTCATATTTGGCTATAGCGCATGACAGGAAGTGACGATAGAGAGAAGAAGGAAGGAAGAGAGAATCATAACAAAAAGATGGCGGGTACGCACGGGTTGCTAACAGCTAATCTGTTATCAAAGTGAACAAATTAATAAAGAGGGGCAATTCTCGAACTAATTAGCTGCCGAATAATGGGGAAGTGTGGTCCGGACGTGGTCCGTGACGCACGGACCGGTCGGAACCGTCAACACTGGGAGACACCAAATCAGATCTCTTTCAGCCTTACCCTGGAGGAAGTCTGGCGCTTACTTTTCGGCGCATCGGTTGGCACAGTTCGCAGTGGCTATCCGGGAACCGTGTCTGGTCGATGGCTCTCTTTGAAGTCCCTGGAGTCAGGTCTCCGGACGTAGCGCGTGACTCGGCGGGTCGTACCGCTTTCTCCCGTCTGGCAGGCGAGTTGGTCCCGTGGCCTCTGGCTTCGGTCGACAGGAACCGGCAATTAAAAGTTCGTTTTGCACGTTAAAGTTGACGTGCGGCCCCAAAAGAAAAGACGGGCAACAAACAAATCAAAAGTTGTTACACTAATGCAAAACTCGGGGTTTTGGCAAAAGTTCTAGGCGGGGCTTTCGGGTGTCAAACGTCGCTCGTTTGGACACTGCAGCCGCACGCAAAAAGGGGTTACAAAAGTTATCAACTTACAACTAACTTCGTTAGTTGACACTCGTGATTGTTCTATCAAAAATCGATGCGGCACGATTATCAAGCTTCGGTAAAAATGAGGACAAAAATGTGCAAAAGCAAAATAAACAACTTCAGAAAATTAAGATGGATTTCAGAGTCTTTATCGTACCACAAAGTTTCAAAGAAAATAAAAATAAAAAGGAGGGAAAGTTTCAGAATTAAGAGGTAAGAGTCAGAGAGACAAGAGAAGAGTGTAAGAGAATAGAGCGAAGAGAGCAAGAGAGAGACAGACAAAGGAGTCTCGTCTTATTTGTACTGATGAATATTAATGAGCGTTTATGCAAAACAAGAGGGTTTGGTCGATGCTTCGTCTAATCAGAGACAGAGACTTTCCCGCGGAAAATCTGGAGCATTGCATTCTGGGAGATGAAGTTTCTTTTGATCTTTTTGTAGTCCACCAGTTTAACACATTTAAACCGTTAGTAACTTAATTATCAGGATGAAATAAAACATCACAAACACAAATATCACAAGTTATGTCACAAGATAATAATAACTTTTAACCTTTCATTTAACAAACTGTCCTGTGGAAGATCAGGTTATAAAATGACAGGAATTTGAAACAGAAAAATCATTTCACTCCACTTCACAGTCTTTCCTTTCAGATGTTCTTGAAAGTTATATTCTTGAGTTATATTCTCCTCAGTTATGACAGTTTTACGGAAATCATAGTAGTTTGTCCTGTAAGAAAATTGTTTATATAAACTTTTCATCGTCTGTTCAGAAGACGAGAGGTGGGGGGTTGTACAAGACTTCCCGGGGTGCGCTCTGCTCTCACCAGCAGAGAGAAAGAAAAAGTGTGATGAATACCAGACCTCCTCTTAGAAGTTGGTGCTTTGCATACCAACTGTCATGAAATGATGTTTAATGGCTTCTTAAGGTGGTCTCAGGGGAGAGTCACCATGGCAACGTGCATTCTTGAATTTTATGGTTTACGGTGCTCGGGTCCGGTTGGTACCAGATAAGCTGGGACGCTCATCTGCTGGGGGCTGTTTTCTCCTCCAGGTTTGTAAGAAATTAGGTGAGAGTAACTGCAGAAGCGGCTTTAATTAATAGAATAAAAGGGTCCGAAGAGGGATCCTACATAGTCTTATCATTATATACACAGCATGAGCCAAAGGTTTAGATGCACAAATTCAAATGTGGTTGTTAGTGAGACCAAACTTTTGATCAGTACTGTAAGGTAGAAAGTATTTAATTTAATAGTGTCATGTTCTAGGGCCGTGTTTCCCAGTCCAGGTCATGAAGGGACATCTGGACATCCATCGTTCTAGGTGTTTCTCTGCTCCAATAACAGACATGTCTGCAGAGCTTGACGACAAGCTGCTGGTGATCCATTCATTTTAAAAAGGTGTGTTGGAGCAGGGAAACATGTAAGACATGCTGGACAGCGGCCCTCCAGGACCAGGACTTGTGATCTCTGCTGGCTTTCCTGTGTTAATTTACCACTTCTGTTCTGTGTTTGTTTCTAGTTTCAGGGATCGTGCTCTTTTGGTCTTGTTTTTGGAAGGATTTTTTGGTTTTCTTGCTCCGTTTGTCAGACCTGTTCTGTGTTCAGTTACGCTCCTCCCTGTCCGCTTCTGTGTCTTCACTGATTGTTGTCACCTGTGTCTCATTGTATCACCTGCTTTTGAGACTATGGCCCTGATTGTACACTGTGCACAAAGGCTGCTCTGATCTGGATGAAAAGACGCTCCATAGCGGTTTGCGGGTAGCACAACCTGCTCTTAAAGGCAATGGCTACTGACGCACTGATTGGTTTAACAGGTGGAACGCCCTAACCACTCCTATGCATAATATAGCAGTTGCTGCAGGTGGGATAGCAGGGGAACGCCCTGCTATCCCACCCCCTCCCGCTACCCGCTATCCCTTAATAGCAGCTGTAGGGGATCTGGCGGAAGAAAGGGCCCTACATATTAGTTTCCCTTTTGTGCCTGGTGGTGTTTCCCCTCATGTGTCTTTGCTCCTGGTGCCTTCTTTGTCTTTTCTTGTCTTTTTTTTTTTTGATATCCTGCCTTGTCAGAGTGCAGGATTACTCGTCGTTCAGAGTGCAGGATTACTCGTCGTTCCTAGAATATCTAAAAGTAGGTTTGGAGGACGGGCCTTCTGCTACCAGGCACCTTTATTATGGAACCAGCTACCAGTTTGGGTTAAGGAGGCTGACACCATCTCCATTTTTAAAGCTAAATTGAAAACATTTCTGTTCAGTAAAGCCTACAGTTAGTCTAAACTATAGTGTGTAGGGGCTAATAGTTATAACTATAGTTGTAGTAGTAAGACTAGAGTAGCTCGTCTTAATCACAGCTTCGTCATAGTTATGCTGCTATAGGCCTACGCTACAGGGGGACACCAACATGATCTGCTGAGTGGTGTCTCCACTGCTCTTCTCCTTTTTTCTTCCCTTTCTTCTTCCCTTCCTCCTCCTCCAGCTCATTTATAATTATTTGGGAGCACCCTGTTACTGAAACTGTGCTCCATTTTCTTTGCTTTCCTGTGTTTGTTGTGTTTCTGCCCCCCTTTTCTTTCTGTGTATTTGCAGGCCAGAGTTTCCTGGGTTTCATGCTGACTTGCAGTTCCATCTTCTGTCCATCCCGGGGTTCTCCTCCACTTGTGTTTGGGTGCCGACTGGCGTGGTGATCGGCGACCTGGTCCTCTGGCCATCTCATCCCAGTGCTGCTGCCTCCATCTGTTTATGTTTATATGGTCATTGTGTTTAGTCATTTGTGTGCTCTCCTCTCTCTGTCCTCCATCTGTCCTGTCTCCCCTCTTTTCTTTCTCTACCCGGCTGGCCTTCGGCAGGAAGGTCCCCCCATATGAGCCAGGTCCTGCTCAAGGTTTCTTCCTCTTAAAGTGGAGTTTTTCCTTGCCACTGTTTGGTATAAAGGTTTTTTTCTCCCTACGTGGGAGTTTTTTACCTGCCATTATCATTGATTGGATTTCATGATATAATCTTAGTTAATGATATTTGCTCGGGGGTCATGCTCTGGGTCTCTGTAAAGCGCCTAGAGACAATTGTCATTGTAACAGATGCTATATAAATAAAATTGAATTGAATTGAATTGAAAATTGAATTGTCAATGCCTTGCGTTGAATAAAGGACATTACTCCTGTCACTACAGCTCCTTCTTAGCACGTCTCCTTCACGTGGGTGCTGCACATCAAAATTTGACAAGTATTTTAGCTGTGGTGGAAATAATTAATGATCGGTCCTGGCTAAAAATGAAAAATGTCTCCTGGGTTTTCAGCTGATCACAGAGTGAGGGCTCCAGTGTGCACACTTGCACACACAGGCCACATCAACCTTTGGTGGGACTAAAAGTAAAGTGCAGTCTCTGTTATAAAGTGGTTTATAAAAAGACTAGATGGGGAAACAAAGTAATCTCAAAGTTCCCAGGCAGCCACCAATCCACAGTTAAACAATAAAGGGAGACAGTTTAGTACTGGGATTACTATGCCTTAATGCCACTCAGTCAAGTGTACAATGAAGAAGTAAGGAAGAACCCTGTGAGTAATAGGTAAATACTTAACAAACTGAACTGAGTCTGCTTTACTTCCTCCCTCTAGTTAACCTGATTGTCAGCACCTGCCTCTTGTTTGTTCCCCTCTTTACTTATGTTTGCAATCCTGCCTGTTTCCTTTCTTGTCATCCTGCTTTTCACCCTGGTTCTGGAATATAAGTTAGCTTTGTGTTTTTGGATTTTTGGTTTTTGTTAAATAAACCTTTTGTTTTGAACTCCTGCCTTTTGGGTTCTCCCTTAACCTCCACTGCAAACCATGACACAAGGTACATGTACAGGTGTGTAAATACATGCGTGTGTGTATATAGTATCTAGGTGTGTATATGACATGTACAAGAATATGTATATTAACATTTTTTAATATCTATTATTATTCACCCATAATGTTCCTCCCCCTGACCAAGAGGCAGACTTGAAGTAAAGAGATGCAGCAGCACTATGACCCTCAGCATCAAAGTAAATCCAACACAAAAATATTTTTGATGCCATTTTATTTTTTATTTTTGATAGCACCACAGTGTTTTATCTCAAAATGGCCACCTGCTAAAACCTCTCTGTAGAAAATCTCAGAAATTGTTTTGTAGGAGGTGATTCTTTAACAGAGAAATTAGCTCAATAAATATGCATGAAGGACAACTTATAAAAAGAACAGCTCTCTCAGTAGCTTGTAAATGAATGATACATCTGCTGCATTGTTTCCAAGAAGCGAAGATAGAATTCTTAACCAGCCTTTGACACTTTTTAAGTGACAAAACTCACAGGAAACCCACAACAGCATATTTGCACGCTGAACTTGCATGACTGCAGAGGCTACCATGCAAAAGAAATAAATGTGCAGATGAATGTACAGTCTCATTACTATTTTAATCTACACAGCACATTCAGTGCAGAATAAATAAACACACAAAGTATAACACAAGTGTTAAGTAAGTTATATTCAGATATAGATCTGATGATGTTGATGAACTGCTAAGGGAATATTTTAATGATCCTGCGATTTCCAACTCCAGACTGATAAACTGGTGATTTAATTCAGAAATACTTTATTGATCTTTGAAGACAAATTAAACTGTTGCAGTAACTGTTATGCATTAAGTCTCTTCAAAGATTCATTGTAGATGGTTATAGGTGTGGGCAGGAAGGATATCCTGTAGCGGTCTGTGTTACAGCGGATCTGAAGACTCTGTTGCTCTGTTGCTGAATCATTAGTCTATAGAAGATGTTCAGGGTTGTCCATGATGTTCTTCATTTTATGAAGTATCCTCCTTTGAACCATCAGCTCCAGAGGCTCTTGAACAAAGACAGACTCGTTTATCAGTTTGTTCAGTTTCTTTAAGTCTCTGATGCTGCTCCCCCAACAGATGACTGCAGACAGGATTAAAGTCTCCACAACAGACTTGTAGAATATACTCAACATCTTGCTGCAAACAGTGGACCTAACCTTCCTTCAGAAGTAAAGTATTTTCTGTCTCTTCTTATAAACATTATTGTTGTATCTCCAGTCCAGTTGTTGTCCAGGTGAAAACTGAGGTATTTATACTCCTTCACCACCTTCACTTCTTCTCCCATGATGGAAATGCTGTTTGACCTGTTCCTGGTCCGACTAAAATCCACAATCACTTACTTTGTCTTGTTCATATTTAAGGTGAGATCGCTATTCCCACACCCCGCCACAAAGCAGTCCACCAGTTTTATTTATTCTGTCTCTGGTCCATCCCTAATTCACAATGTCCAGAGTAAAGAGGAATGGTGAGGGTACAGTTCCCTGTGGTGCTCCTGTGCTGCTGACCACCTGGCCAGACACACAATATCAAGGCTTCTGAAATGGTGTTTCAAATTAGCATGTCCTGTGTTGTGCATATAACGTGCTTGTTTATAATCACAAACAACTTCTCTCATTAGAACATATCAGAATTTATTAACAAGCGTTAAGATGAACAAACACTTGAATCAAGATTCAGATATCTACTGACTAAAAGACAACTAGACTAACATAAGCAAATAAACATTAAATGGAAAAAGTGTCAATATATATACATGTATGCTATGGATGTGTGTGTGTGTAAAAGATAAACTAGGTTGGCGTTGTAGAGTGAGAAGTTTCTAAGATGGCGGACGAGGTCACGTGGTGACTTCTTCCCTTACCAAGATGGCCGCTGACTCACACAATAGGGCATTTCAAGATGGTGGGTGAGGTGGTAACCTCAAGGTTGTTAGTAGGAAGTAGGCGTGTGACGACCACCCAGTGGTGAGGAAACACGTCTGTTACGTGGATAAATGTGCGGCGGCTGACTGCCGGTGGGTTTAGCGGTAAGAGCAATGTAATAACGAACAGAAAAACATTGACTAAGCCAAGTATCTGGCCTGATAAGAGTCTCTAACGTGGATTGCTCAGGAGGTGATCGATGGCGTTGTGGTGACGGGAAGGATGGCTGATACGGATAACGGCCGAACTGCTGGTCAATTACCCTCTGCCGGTATTATAGCAATGAGCGGTTCCTTTTGTCTTGTTTTCTCTCAGCCTCAGGGGGAAGGGGTTATAGCGTTGTGGTGCAGCCTGGTGTCCTTCTTTGAAACGCGTCTGGAGCCATTACGTCCTACCATTGCGCCATCGCTCCGATGCATACACGGGTCACTTCTCGTGCTTGGTTGGTGGGTGTGAGGGGCTAACCAGTTTTCCCTTTTTACCGGTGGCTCAGCAAGCGTTACTGGCCGGTTCCCTTCGGCTGGGCACTTCGTTAGTCTGGAGTTGATCCTCCCACCGGATGATCGGAACAAGGTGGGCTAGTTGTGGAACCGGAGAAGAAGAGCGTTTAGGTGGACGAAGAGAAGAAAAAGAGAGTGATCCAAGGGGCTTTGCTGTATTTATGCTGCAGGGATGCGATTCGCCCTTGCTGGGGACCCCTGCTGTGTTATGGGGGTCAGCGCCCAATGAGAGGGCAGGATATCACTTTCATACCTGTTATAAAACAATAAAACATCACCAGGCATGCTGGGGAATTGAGTTTTATTTAGATTCCTTTGTCTCAGGGGACCATGTGATCAGACTTTAATGAACTTGTAATGGTAACAATGGCATGTAGCCTAACTCCTGGATTACACCATCTGTTGTTGAGAAGCAATCCCCCTATCCTTACGTTTTATGCTCCTCTTCAAGTCTCTGTCCGCCCTTATCGTCTGAAATCCAGGCCAAGAGATGCTGAAGTCAGGGATATGCTCCTGGAGGCACATCTCGGTGAAACACATTAAACTACATTGTCAAAACTCCAGATTTGTCCTTGCCAGCGCTCCAAGCTTCTCCATGTTCTAAGCAAGAGATCTAATGTTCCCCATTATGAAGGAGGGAAGAACTGCTTTAAACTTCTTCTTTCTCTCTCCCTGCTTTGCTCCTGCTCTGGATCTTCCACGTCTTTGCTTAAGCTCATTAGGCATTACTGTGGCTATTTATCATAGCAGGTGTTAAAAAACGAGAACGTAACCAGGAAAAATCCTCAAGCAGAACAGCAATCAAACCATGATTAAAAAATAGTCCAAAAATCAATGTCATAAATGAAGAAGAGTTTGTTCAATATACCCAAAATATGCAAAGAGTTAGCAAAATTGCTGGAGCTACTGCAGCAAGCTGCCACCATGAAAAGCACTTTTCTAGAATACCTAACCAACCAGACATTATGGTGGTTGACAAACTCTAGAAGGAAACAGCTGTGATAGATGTAGCAACCCCTCACAACATATAGAGGACTGAAGATTTAGATAGTGAAGCAGCAGTGGTGCCATGTGTTAATTGGAGCACCTGAGGTTGTGACCACCAGGCTGAGAGAATGGCTCCAGAAGGTTCCCTGCACAATATCAGAGATTCAGAGGCGCACAGGCCTGGGAACAGCAGAAGTCCTCAACCCTCGATCTCGCAGGTCTCTGGAAGAGGACCCAAGACTGAAAGGACAGTGACTGCCCAAGCTTCCTTTAACAAGATGCATATGTGGACGTCTACTGAACCTAGTGTCATCTGCATGTTTGTAACCAACACCCCACCATGGAGCCTGACAGAGGGCCACATTAACAAGCCCCCCCCCCCTACCGGGCGGGGGGGCTCTCTCTCTCTCTCTCTGAGCATAGCCTGAATGTGAATGAACAAGGTGGCTTTCTACTATAGCATCACAAAAACACTGAAAAGTATTAGAATGCATTGTAAAGTGAACTGTAATGACAGGTTAAAAAAAGTACAATTCGCTTCGTTCACTCAGAAGATCATTTTTTCGATTTGGAGTGCAGTAAATTTTATTTTTGAATCTTTTTTTTTTTAATTTACGGTAGTTTGCTTCATCTCAAATGGTATTATAGATGTGGTCTTTTCAAAAACAGCAGGCAGAGACCAACAGCAGCCACAGAACAATATGTTCCATTCAACCGGCCAATCAGCAACCAGACCTCCTTCAACGGAAAACTCTGCGTAGATTTTAACACCCAGCAGTAAAGCCTGTGAAACCGTCTTTCATGTGGAGGTCATCATCACTCATGGACGGACTGCTGATCATTGTGCTTGTTCTCTTGGGTAATTTTTACTTTCTTACTAATTTCCTGAAACTGCTTTGAAAAATTATTTCTGAGTTGCAAATTTAATTTCTTTCCTCTGAGTAGCAATCTGAAATACCAGAATAGTGGCAACAAACTTTTATGGTTTAATTTTTGTTCTAGGAGGTTTTTCCTGCAGTCACTGGATCTCTGGATCAGTGTTGGAGGTCAAAGTCAGACCTGGAGACAACATCACTCTCTACTGTGACTGTAAAAGATCAACTGGAGTCTACATAGTCTGGTTCAGGAACTGCTCCCATGAGAACCAGCCGACTCTTATACTGAATACGAAGCTTGAACAGAATGTATTGGTTCGTGAAAGAAATGGGACAAAGAAACTTCCTCGTACTGAATTTGTGAAGAACTTTTCTTCTGATTCTTATGACATGTTAATCATGAACGTCTCTGGTTTTGATGAGGGCTTCTACTACTGCGGAACTGAAGATTCAATAGTGGAAGAGAAAGATCACATTCGTCAAAAAACTATTTACAAATACAGCAACATCACAACAAAAGTCAAACTTGGTAAGTACTTTTGTCTGAATCTCCCTGTGACTGAGTTTGGGTTTACAACAAACATTTAGAGGACGAAATAACTCACGTTGGTGAAATGTTCTCTGATATTTGTGTAATAAAGATCAAGTCAGCGAAACATCTTCTCGTCAAGTTTTGTGTTGTTTGAACAGAGAAAATCTTTAATATAAAACCTCATGGATTTAAACAGCTGTGTGACAACAGTCCTTTAATGCGTACGAACCATCCGTGCATGTTGCTTTCAGGAGTTTTGAGATTCAATTCAATTCAAATCAATTCAATTCAATTCAATTTTATTTGTATAGCATCTGTGACAATGTCAATTGCCTCTAGGCGCTTTATGGTTTTACATTCTAGAAAACGGGAAATGGATGAACAATGTGCAAGCAGGAAACTGCTGAATATCTTTCTTTCCTTCCATCAACCGTGGTTAGACCACGCCATTGTTTTATGTCAATCATAAGACTAAATAAAACTATAAATTTTATTTTTAGCTACTCCATAAAAGCCACAATTCTCCAACACCTCTTTGGTGATGCAAACAGCTACACTTTCTTCACGTACTTGAATGAATGATTGAGGATCAACTAATGAAACTGTGAACGGACACAGGAAATATTCTCGTTGGTCAACAGGATGTCAGAGTTACAAAACGGACCTGAAACAGATAATCCTCATTTTTGGTTTTAATCTTTGGCTTCATAACCATCACTTGGGTCAATAGTGGCGAGCACAGAATACAAAAAAAATATAAATAACTGAGGAGAATCACAAAATGCATTTTTTTTCCTTTTTTTTTTTTGGTTACATAAAGTAACATAAAGTAAAAAAAAAAAAAAAAAATAAATGAAAAACATTTTTTAATACAGTGCATTATATAACAGTGTCGCACCAATTAAACCTTCACGCATGTTTCCAACTCTGTGTTTGATCCAGACTCCACTGATCTTCATCCAGATGTGAACCAGACTCTGCAGGACTGTGGTTCGTGCTGGAAGCTGCTCTTCTCTCTGTGTCCAGCTGTTTCTCTCCTCTCTTCCCTCCTCTCATCTCTTCTGGTTTACAGTCTTTGCCAGAAAACAGGTACATTAGTCTCTGTGATGATCTGCTGTTCATGAAGTCCTCAGTTTGTGTCGCCTGCTCTGAGTCTGTGACATTTGTTCTCACAATCTCTAAACCATTGTTAACCATAGTTTTTGTTTTCTTTTAATTTTTAAGTTTGCTGTGTTATTCTGAAATCTTTGATGAATTTTATGTTGAAAATAGTTTGTCTTTTCTTTTCTTGAGTCACAAATCTCCAAGCTGATGAAAAGAGACCTGAAACTAGAAGTCAATCGAGAGCAAAAGAGGTATGTAACAGCGACACATTGACTAATATTTATACGCCTGGACCTGTCTCCTCGTGAATATTTAGACTGAATATCCTGTCTGTAGTTATTAACTGACTACTTCCCTGCTATTGTGGTTATAGTTTCCCTTCATGATTCTTAAATCTCTTTGGTAGCTTGTTTTTTCTCTCAAATACGCATCATTTATTACAAAAAAATCACACAATGCTGAATATGAAATGTTAAATCTTAGGGTGAAGACGTGTGCTACGCTGCCCTGGAAATCCGTCAGACATCACAGAGACCAAAGACGAGGAGGACGGCCCAGAGTTCAGACTTCAGCACGTATTCTGCCATCAAAACCTCTCAGATGTAGAGGTTCGCCATGTTTGATATTAACAGAAACTGCTTCTTTTTTTGCTCTCCCTGTCATTTATCTCTTCCCTCTAAAAATAAAATCAAACTGAAAAACTCTGCAACCTACTTCTTCAGAAATGTGCAGATATTTTTCCACACGGTTATGTCATGTTTCGAGTCTCTTTGGATTAAACGGAGACTGTCACCTCACAGGCGCCGTCCCCTGATCCGAACATGTTCTTAGAAGGGCCAAGTGTGACTGCGTAATTATGCACAACGTTCATGCAGCAGGTAACGAGAGCAGAAAATCCTCCGGAGCTTTTACTGCAGCCGGGTGTACGATAAGAAGTCATGCTCCATTTCCTCCATTGGATTAGATGAAGAGAAGAGATCTCACATGCAGGAAGAGCCGCTGCAGAGAATGTCAGGGGCATATTTCTGGTCCTAAAAAAAATAAAATATATCTTTCATAAATACAGATATAAATGATAAGGGGTAAGGGGGGCTTGATGATGGATCCTGCAGACATTCCCAGTACACAAGGGACTAGATTGTTTTCACAATTGCTGATTTAAAACCTTTTTTTTTTTTTTTTATTAAAAAAAAAAGTTGTTTTTTTTTTTCCTCAGAGACTTCAAGTGGCACAAAGTTTCTTCTCTTTAAGCTCAGTGACCCCCCCTGCAGGTGTGGAGGCCAAGTCACTTTTATTAGGTGATTGTTCGAGCAAAATTATCCAGTATTTTTTTTTTTTATTATTCCAAAAATGAAAAATTGTAAAAAGTGGCACAAAGCAAAGCAATTTTTTCATTTTCTTTTGCTCAGCGAGCTCTTTTCTCTTGCTATTTTAAAAAAAAAATTTTAATAAACTTTTAAAAGTTTTTTTTGTACTTCTGTTAACACTTCTGTATTTTGGCTTCATTTTGGCATAATAAATGATGACACAGTTCTATATGTCACGTGTTGTTTATCAGAGATTTTAAGACAAGATAAGGACCAGATAACATGTTGTAATGAGCTGAAATGTGAAAGACTGGAACTGAACTGAAGGAAGGCCGTGCTTTTGCTTTCATTTTTACTTTGTGCTACACAGCCGAGCCATTCCAGAGAAGATTATTTAGAGAGAATGTGTTCAAAAAGAACCCTTAATAATTTATCAGGTCTTGTTGTAAAGTCATCCCTGATTTTCTGGAACACACTGAGCGTCGCTGCATAGATGTATAGAGGAACTATAATAACTTTATAAGAAAGAGCTCCGAGGTCCACCAGGGTGTCGTTCCAAGCCCCATCGAGACTTTTCAACATGTCACATCCCTAAACTCAAATATCCATTACGTTAACTCAGGAAAGACACACAGCTGGGCTCTTGTGAAATGGGTTAATTCTACCTGAACGGTAAATCGGAGATCAGAAGAAAAAAGTTCTGATGGTGAATCTTCTTTTCCTTTCGGCTGGTCCCTTCAGGGGTCGCAGAGGTTGATCATCTGCCTCCGTCTAACCCTCCATCCTTCTGCACATTCCAAAGCTGTTTGGGACGGTTAAAGTCTCATGTAGCTTTTGCTTCTCACAACACCTGAAGGATAATGTGGGGCTGAGAATCCATCCATCCATTCATTTATTTTCTGCACCTGCTACATCCTGTTCTGACTTGAAAGGGTGCTGGAGCCCATCCCAGAGGCAGTCAAGTGACAGATGAGGCAGCCCCTGGACAGGCAACCAATCAATTGTGGAGCGCATTGATTGTTGGGAACATTTAAATCTTTCAAGTGGTATTTCATCCCATTTTTCCATCTTCATACATATTATGCCCTTTTTTTTGTATAATTTAAAGCCTTAAAGGAGGCGTGCCTCACTTAATATCTGTCGTACAGCTCCAAGCTGTCATGGAAATGAACACTTGGACACGAATTACACCCAGTGATCCTTGCAGAATATTAATACAGAATGAGAGACCGGGGGATATTGAACCCGAGGGATCATGTCAGCACACACAAAAGTGATCACACATGTCTGACAGCTTCACTCTAACACTTACATTATTTCCCTTCTGCATTTCAACGACGGGTCATTGGTTATGTCATGATAAAGATCTTGAACAGGCCCAGCAGATAAGGCTCTGATTTAATCAATCACCACTTATTAGGCATAAGAACAGATATTGGAGGTGGTAAATGTAACTTAACGTCCCCGTCCATAAAAATGGAGCCTACAGGTGGAAGCTGTGAGGAAGTGGGACTTCTAAGAGCAGCTGTGAGGCTGAGACAAGTACTTCTGGCTCCTTATATTGACCTATGAATAAGATGCTGTAATTTGCAGTAAATGCAGAGGGGTGAGAGCGAGCATAAAACGCTGCTCCAGATGTCTGCCTGAACCAGCTCCCAACGGCTCACCTTAATTTCTAGAAGCTGATGTTAAGAACCGTTGCTCATATTAAACTCTTCTCACTAGTGTTGTCAAGCAGAAAAGCAAATGCTACGATTGGTGCAATAAATGGCACATGGGAAAATGGGATTTACCACTTGCAACTTGAAAAATAAATGAATAAAGATGAGGACCCAAAGGTTGGATATCCTAGTTAGAATATAAAATGCTGCAAGAAGTGAAAGCATTTTTAACTTGTTTTGAACTCTGAAGTTACTGTATGACTGTTGATAGGAATTTTCTGTAAAGGCAAAGCACAAAGCAAGACTATAAGGCAGGGGTGTCAGACTCATTTTCACTGAGGGCCACATCAGCATCATGGTTGCCCTCGAAGGGCCAGACTGACAGCATGAATGTAAAAAAATGCAATGTAAATCAAAATAAATTAAACTACACCATGTACAGTCATGGAAAAAATTATTAGACCACCCTTGTTTTCTTCAGTTTCTTGTTCATTTTAATGCCTGGTACAACTAAAGATACATTTGTTTAGACAAACATAACGATAACCACAAAGATTGCTCATAAGAGTTTTATTTAAGAGCGGATATCTTACCATTTTCCATGGTTTTCTTGATTCTAACCTAAATCACTTAAGTTTTTACATCAAAAGCTATGGCGTTGTACTGCCAAAAACACTGCTTTTATGCACTCAGTGTTTTCTTTTCCGTCTGTTTTAGTCACATGATGACGTTTAGTGGTACCAGGTATTAAAATGAACAAGAAAGTGAAGAAAAAATGGTGGTCTAATAATTTTTTCCATGACTGTATACTGGTAAATATATGTTTCTGTATTTATTATGTAGTCAAGTTTCAAATGTTTAACTCATTATTATATTGAACTCCGGGTTTGTGGTTGTAAACCTGCTCTCGCACAGGTGTTGTTTACAGAGTCTGTTGCCATGGTAACAGACTCAGAGTATCCTTTACCTCGGTTTCGGAAACGGTCCTTACTAAACCCTCTTGCTTAGAGTTAAGTTACCTCACTTTGTGAAACGGAAAACTCAGTTTCTATGGAGCAGCCGGCACATCTGCAAAGGAAGCATCAGAGCTGAAAGTCATATACAGCCACGTTAAAGCTAGCTTTCACTGCTGCATCATTTTTGGCGGTAGCTTTTGTAAACACATTCTGCTGCAACTGCAGTCTGCTATGATTCTTTGTTTTTCTTGTAGGCTAAATTTAGGATACTTAGCTCTGTGTTTGCTGTTAAAAAGCCAAGGTATATTATACTCTTTTATGACTGACATTGCCTCATAACACAAAAGACATAGGCCCCGATTGTACACTTCCCACTACCCTCTACACACTAGCCGCCACCCGCAAATTGCGGCTATAGGAACCTCCACTAACCGCTAATGTAATCTTCCGCTCGCTAAAGCCGCTATCCATTATGCCGACTCCCTTACTCACTTTGTAGGTGTGGCAATGGGCGTGTCTTTTGCCCTTTCCGCAAACTTTATATCTTGCGATTGCGGGTTTAGGGTTGCGGGTAGCAGGTGGTCTACCCACACCTACAAAGTGGGTAGCGGCTTTAGCGAGCGGAAGATTGCATTAGCAGAAAGCGGAGGTTCCTACCTGCAACCAGCATGTTGGCGCGTACAAGAGCGCGTCCAAATGGCATCAGTGCGCATCCACCTGGTCACATGTGGACATGCACAAACGGCTCTACGTCTCGAATTAACTCTTGTATAAAAAGTGGGATTTGGCCTCATTGAACCCCTGAGAAAATAGCAGAGATTATCTTAAAACTGCTTGCTAGCCAGTTAAACCATAGATGACCAGAGTGTGTTTACTGGGAGCACACCAACTATCTGGGACTTTGAGGTAGCTGATAGGAATTGTCTGTGTAAATATATCTTTATGTATATATCAGAGCAGAGGAGGAGGAGAAGGCGGAAGATCGGGCCCTTACTGTTTTTTCACCTTGAGATACAAACTTGTATTAGTTTTCCCATCGTTCATAAAACTTCCTTCCTTGTGCATCAATTTTTCTTTTCTTGGACATATTAAGTTTAGTTTGTAAAGGTTTTTCTTAAGTCCATCAGTTCTGAAAATCGGCTTGATGTCTTGCTCATGATGGGTAACGGCGAAATGCATTATAGGTGTTAGCAGTGTAAGCTTATATTAGGTCTTAAAATATTGGTTTAAAATTTAAGCCAATAACGCCCATCTCTCGAAGGCCACATAAAATGATGTAGCGGGCCACATTTGGCCTGTGGCCCTTGTGTTGGATACATGTGCTATAAGTGTTTTAACTTCCCACTTTCAAGGTGCAGCAAATGTAGCAGGATTTGAAGATGAGTGGAGATCATTGATGGAGGCTCGATAACTCTGCTCTGAGCAGGGTTGGTGAGGCAGTAATATCCTTCAAGCCCAGACCGTCAAATAGCTATAAAGCTATATCATCCTACTTACAATAAACCCCTTACATTTCCTCTAATGTAACAATCTACTTGGGTCATCAATGACCTTGTGAGATTATTTTTCTTTTACTATGTTTTTGCTGTTTAATTTTTCAAAATGAACAAAAAGCAATTTCCCCTCAGGGATCAATGAAGTGAGTCTGATCCTGATTTTGAAATTTGAATCAGCTGGGAAAAGCACATCTTTTCATCTAGGTCTGTACAGGCTTGTAATAAAAATAGCTGTCTATAGGTGCTGTGAAACTGAACTCAAGTTACACAACACCTGAGTCAGACGAGTGCACGAAAATAACTCCTCAACAAATCTTTGCTGTCTTATCTTTCCATCTCTGACACACGTTTTTGTTTTCCAGGTCACGTTAACAGACAACTCTTTTGTTTGGTGAGCCAATCACAGGTTGCGTGACCTTCTATGGAAATGCCAGCTCATGATATGAACGATGCCTGTGACTTCAAAGCCATTTCTTGCTTTTATACTAGAAGTCTATATTACACATGGAAGAGCTGAATATATTTCTCATTGTTGTTCTCCTTGGAACTATATTCGGTAGACAGCAATCATTTACCCCCCGAGTCATTCACACAGTGCAGCGTCGGTAAAAAGCTGCTCCAGAGGTGGAATGAACTGGTTTTGTGAATGGAGATATAAGAGAGATGTTGAGACATTAATGACAGGAGTTCATTTAATCTATTTAGTCTCTTTTCCATCTAAGAATAAATGCAAATCAAAAATGTGCCTCTATCATTCACAGAGTTGCAGTTCTTAAGACAAAAATGAATCTGATTATATATATTTAGGTTTTTAGTGTCTTTGGAATAAACCAGGTTTCCTGTTCACTGTGTATTTATGTATTTATGTAGCAAAAAAAAAAATATATATAAAAAAAAAAAATATATATATATATAGAGCAGGTAACACCAGCAGATCATCTGGAGCATTTACACCATCTGAGTGTTGATAAGAAAGGCTGCTGTAAACTCTTTATCTAAAGGTCTGCATGTTGCTTTAAGCTCTCCCGTCAATGTAACAGATACTTCTGAATACACATTTTATTAATATCAGCACAAAAAACAGCATTGGATTAAATGATGGAATCGCATCTCCTGGGGAGAAATCGCTCACCATGATGCTCATGTTTGAAGGACAACTTCAGAGAAAGTCTGGTTCAAATTGTTTTACAACTTGTAAAAATAAATACATTTCTAGAGATCATGCGTGAAAGTGGCTAAAATGAACTGCAGAAAAGAACCAGCAACGGCAGGTCATTTTTTTTTTAAATTGAAAGACGGTGGCCATAAACTGTTAACATTTATTTATTTTTTTAAAAGGAAGTCTGTTTATTCCACGCAGACATTTTCCCTGTTGTATTACATTGATGTCAGTTATGGCATCCTCTCTCAGTTTGGGTCTTATTGCAAAGATGTGTTTGTGCCCTGGTTAAGAGACCCACAAATATTCCTTTAAATATCCATTCCTACGTTGCATGACCCGTTTGTGTTGTTCAAAGTTTCACAGTAGGTTTCCTTTCATATTAATACATCAGTTTTATTTGAAGGGATATTGATTGCTTTTAAGAACCTTTGTCTAGCTCATGCTATCTTCTGTCTCTACGATTGGCATAAACCTCCAAATCCAACACTGAACTCTTTATCCTGGTTGTCTGTTGTGACAAATGTCTACCGCTGAGCCATAGGTCAACAACGATGAAGCGAGCTCACAGAGCTACAGACGATGTCATGGCAGAGGTGACAAAGAGTAAGGATGGACAAGAAAAGGAGAGAATAACAGCAAGACATTGAACAAAAGAAAAACGTGGACAAAGTCTCAAATGCAAATTAATCTCCATGCCTATAGAGGGACCCTCTGAGCTCAAAGTCATGTTGAAATGTTGAGTCAATGCAGTTTGTGGTCATTTTGGTTCCACAAGGACCTCTTAACAGCCCAATGAAAAGTATTTTTGTCATTAAGCTTTTTTGTGGTTTAACAAAATAACTAGCTGTATTAAGAGAAAACCCAAAAAGAGCGTGGGCATAAATTACAAACTGTACACAGAAAGGCTTTGGTATTTGGGCCAGGGTCTATCGAACAATGGAAATCAACATTATATGAGCACCAGACACCAACAACACTCGGGTTCACATGCTGTTACATAATTCAGTCTATGTGATCTGAGAAGATTTACAGGAAACCCACAGTCACAAAAAGCCCCTAAAACGACAGCAGAGGTCAACATGTAAGTACGTTCAAGCTCGCTGGAGGTGTTGTTGTATGACTGGTGAAGCGTGTCTTGTGGTCTACATCAGCAACATCTACACAGCAGCTCCGAAGCCACTGCAGCTCAGGATAGTTATTACCTGTTGTTTGATATAATAATTGTCATTTACTCTTTTAAGACTGTGCGCAGGCTTGTGTCACAGGCTAAAAAGAAATCGCTTCATGGAAAGATTAGGCCACATCAGTGCCACTGAGGGCATCTTCAGAATCCATTGTTCTTCTGAATATCTCTGTGTGGGCACATATTTTCTCATGCGTTACCAGCTGAAATTATTCATCACACACACAGCAGTCGTAGGTTTTTCTGAGTGAAATGACACTTTGGCTCTCTTTGAAGCACTTTTGGCATCTAGTGCAGATGACAGGGAATAAAACAAAAAACCCCACCAGTGGAGGTCTGGGTCCAAGCTGCTTCCTAATTGATGGAGCACTGTCTATATAGTTGACCCTTTCGAAGTCACTTTTTTACCTTGCCTTTCAGCTCAGGTCTCTCTTCACCACAACAGACGAGTACAGAGTCCACATTACTGCTCTTTTCTTGACTATTCTACCTGTCTCTCAACTCCATTCGACCCTCGCTTATGAACCAGCCCGCAGAGATATTTGAACCGAAATATAACCCCAACCCAGAGATGGTATTTTATCAATTTCTAACTGAGAAGCATGGCCTCGGATATGGAGGTGCTGATTGTCATCCCCAACACGCCATACTTGGCTGCAAACCATTCCAGTGAGAACTGGAGATCACACCTCAGTGACGCCAGCAGGACCACATGATGAGCAAAAAGCAGAAATGAAACATGTAAACTATTAAACTGGACCCTTCGGCCCATTAACTGTTGCCAGAAATTCTGTCTATAAATGTTAGGAACAGAATTAATGCCAATGGACTGCCCCGAGTGAGTCCATCTCCCAGCTGGAAAGAAAACGACTTACTGATGTCAATGTGTTATAGTATATTAGGGACTGAATGTCCCGTAGCAAATATGGACACTCTCTCATACCACTTTGGTCATTAGCAAAGCCATTAAGCTGGTCCAGAGTTGCGGATGGTCGGGACAGAATCTGCATCGGTCCGATTCTCAACTCCACTCTTTCCTCCAGCAACTCTTCAGGAAGACTGAGGAGTGTGATCCTCGTATAAGTGCAACTTAAGACCAGGACCTCTTTCTTAAAAAGGGGAAACCACTTCCCCATTCTGCCAATCAACAAGTACCGCCCCCAGTGTTCTCAGAGAGATGTGTCAACCAAGACAAACTCTCAACACCCAGAGCCTTGAGGAGCTCAGAACAGATCTCATCCACCCCCAGAGCCCCACAGCTACAGAGGTTTTTAATGTCAGTGAGTAAAAGGTGAGTCTGCAGACGTTGGGACTTTATGGCCATGCTTTGATCCTCTAATGATGAAAGCGCTCCAATATCTACTGGACTAAGTGTTTTTTCATTTGAACTTGTATATTGAATATTTTTGACGACTCACTTCTATCATTTGTTATTTTTTGTATGAATTTCCTGTTGCATTTGTCCTGAAAATTGAAAATAAAGTTGTGTGTTTGCATTTGGTTATTTCTCGTGCATTGCTGTTTGTTCTATTTCCTGTTGGCTGTTTGTCGCTGTTTCAAACTGTAATGAAATGAGAAAATCAAGTCATTCGTTGAGTGATGAGAATAGATAACAAACACCTGTAAATTGACGTTGACAACATTTTTTTAAAAAAAAATCGTTCAGTTGTTCTGTTTACATAATGGGATGAGTACGCAATGGCTGCTTGTGTTTTTGTTTGTTTTTCTTTCTCCAAGTTGGCCAACCACAGAAACCCAGCTACAGGCGGGTCACGGATTTTGTCATCCTGGAGCTGTTTCTTCCTCAAAGAATAAAAATAAAACTGGCCGCCATACTGTTTATAAGAAGTAATCAAACAGTTTCCAAAACAGTTACAAGAAGTTATGAGATAAAACCAGAAAAGCCTCAACCACATGTAGTAGCAGCGCTTCTTTGCAATAAATCTGATACCGTTGGAAAGCCTAATTATTTCTGTTCTAAAAGGTGTAACATTTAGAATGAACATGCATTTGTGGGATGAACAGCAGAGCTGAGTATGTGGGTTGAGCCAACTCAAAAGCCATCAAGTTGCCCTTTGCACATTACACCCCAAAAAAACAACCTCAGAGTAAAATGTTCCATTCAATCAGCCAATCAGCAGCTACATTTCCTTCAAAGAAAAAATCTTTCTAGGTTATAACATCCGCCTATAAGACTTCTGAAACTGCTTTCATGTCCAGAACATCATCATGGACAGACAGCAAGTCATTCTCCTCGTTCTCTTGGGTAACAAAATTGTTAGTCTTCTTACCTGTATCTTGAAATCTTGGATACTGGACACATTTCTATAACTGTTTTTTCTCCTCCAGGAAGTGTTTGTCGCAGTCATTACGTGAGTTCTGGATCAGTGTTGGAGGCGAAAGTCAGACCTGGAGACAACATCACCCTCCACTGTGACTGCAGAGTATCAACTGGGGTATCAATAGTGTGGTTCAGGAACTGTTCCCATGAGAACCAGCCTCCCCTTGTTATCACTTTCTACAGCTTTTACTCTACATATGCTTTTGAAAATGTGCAGAAACTTCCTCGTTTTGAATATGTGAGGAACTCTTCTTCTTATTCTTATGACCTGGTGATCAAGAACGTCTCTGGCTCCGATGAGGGCTTCTACTACTGTAGAACTCAAGAGCTGAAGCTGGACGGCAAAAATACAATTGCAAAGAGACACATTTATAAATACGGCAACATCACAACTAAAATCACTGTTGGTAAGTACTTTTGTCCTAATTATCCATGCGTGACTGAAATGTACAGCAAACGTAATTATTCTTAATGATCAGCACAGCAGTGAAATGATATTCATGAGCAGCTGTCTTTATGATCAAAGTAGGTGGAAAACACAAGGCATGAGGTTTAATGTGTGACAATTCAATGTGTGCCCAACACTTATTAACAATCTTTTTAAACCAGTTTGGGAGAGTTTTTATTTTGAGATTTGAGAAACAGAAAGCTGGACATTTAAGGCTGCTAATCCAAATATTTTTTTTTTTTGCAAATTGTGACTGCATCTAAATAAATTTGTTGACAGTTTGAACAACCAAAAACTACAATAAAATGTTTTCTCTTTAGAGAGGTGGTTGCAAATGCACTTCTAATCAGATTTTCACCAATGCATTCCCAATCTGAGCGGTCTGTTCACTAAAATCAGATTTCTTAAAGGTCTTTTTCAGCAATGTGAAACAAAAAACAACAATAACTATGACTGCCAGACAGAGCAGTGCAGGGAAGTGACAGAGGATTTCTCCATTAGCTAAACGTAGCTGCCTGTTAGTTGAAAGCTAATCCACCTGGAACATTACGGACACAACAGCAAGAAATAAAGCATGCATAAAGGGTCAGTCGGACAGATGATACTGTGATCAGATCTGTTTAAAATGGGATTTGGGCTGGTGGTGTGAACACAGCTTAACAAAGCAAGTTCACAGATATTCCAGTTAGATTGTGTTTAATTGTTTATATTTAATTGACAATGGTGAGACCAGGGGGCCATTTCAGAAAGCAGGTTATGTGCAAACTGTCAAGCAAAGTGAGGTAACTTAACCCCGAGCAAGAAGGTTCAGTTAAGCTGGTTTGACTCTGTGTACTAAACCTGGTTTACTTCCAGATACCCTGAGTTACTCTGTCTCCTCCGCTTTACAAAGCTGAAACAGGCTCAATTTCATCAGAAAATCTATCAGATATCAGATAAATGAAGATGTCTGAACATTGACATGTCGCATTTGCATAGTGAAAGTATGCTGATGCTGAGGATGAAAAAAGAAGGTTTACTGTGGTCAAGTCAGCCATCGATCGTATTTGGGATAAACCAATGACTTTTATAGGAGCAGTGCACAGACACAAATGATTATCCTTCCGTGCATCACAAATATCACCAATTGAATGCCAGTACCTCACATAAAATATCTTGGGTTATTCTAATTTTTTGTTTTGTTTTTTGTCATTAATTATTTGCAAAAGTCAGTTTTCATAAAAGAAAAAAAACAATGGGGATGCAGAACGTAACCTATGAGAAGTGGAACAATATACAGATCTTTGAGAAAAGTGGTCTGGATCATTTCTACACCCCTTATTTTTTATCAATTCATCTATCTATCTATCTATCTATCTTTCCAGTAGCCACAAAAGTGAAAGTCATCCAAGAAGATTTCCATAGAGCTTACATGATAAAGAGGTTGATATCACTCATTATTTATATAATTTTTTAATAGCGTCCTGTTCCACCTCTGTGAGTAAATACATTTTCCTTTGGGATTTCAAAATCTGATCAGGTGATTAGAGGGCACCCATATTCTGGTCGAAGCCCTTTGAATTATTTTTTCTTTGCTTGTATGACCACGTCTGTTCTGCACCTGCTCTCTGAAAACCATCAATAATTCAGGGTCAAACAAAATACTTTGCAGAATAGATAAGACAGAATTTTTAGCTATCCAGAAAAAACCTCTCCGAGCTCTCCTGTAATGTACACAACAATATTTCTAACAAGAATCCGAAGTTAGTGTTTGAAGGTCTGCTGATGCAACTGTCAATATACACAGGAAGAAATTCTCATCAGGAAATAATTGAACAAGATTTCAGAGTCACGTCATGAAATTGAATGAGCCAACCCTCATCTTTGTGTTTGTGGTTCATATCCATCAATTTTATAACTTATATAGTACTTTGTTAACCGTGTCCAGGTTCTACAAAGAGATTTCTGTTGTGTTTCTCATTCATCCATTCACACGAACCCTCCAACCAAACTCCACAGGTCTCCACTCCAGCATCAACAGCTCTCAGCAGGCCTGTGATTCCTGCTGGAAGCTGCTCTTCTGTGTGTGTCCAGCTGTTTCTGTCGTCTCCGCCGTCCTCTCGTCTCTCCTGGTTTACGGGCTTTGCCAGAAAACAGGTACCTGTCATACGAGTCTCTCTCAGGGTGTTTGCACTCAAGGTTTGTCGATCTTCTGGTTTTGTTAGGATTGCCTCTGTCCTGTGTTTAATTATTTGCTTACTTGTGTTTTCTTGGTTTTTCTGTTTTCTTTGCGCAGCCTATTTCTCGATTGATTTCCTCTACGTCCTACGCCTTATGCCAGTCTGAGTCTGTCTGTTTGCTTCCTGTTGGTTGAAGGTTGCTGTTGTCCTGCAGGATCTCATGCACCATTAACAAATGTGTATTAAATCATGAATATTTATATTGTCTTCTCATTTCTGGAGCAAATAAACCCCAAGATGATGAGGACATAATACAAGTCATGAGACATGATACAAGAATCCAAACAGGAGAGACGCAGGTAATCTATCTGTTGTGACCGTCTAAATATTTAGACTTAATAAATCAGAAGTGTACTATGCTCTGTCATTATATGATGTTATTTCCATTTTCTGTTTTGTTCTGTCAATAAACGTAATTAATTACAAAACCACATGGTTATGATGCTTTGTTGAATATTAGGGTGGAGACGTGTGCTATGCTGCACTGGAAACCCATCAGGCTTCACAGAGACCAAAGAGGAAGAAGACTAGGAGGAAGAGTTCAGACTTCAGCGCATATTCAACCATCAAAACCTCTCAGGCAGAGATTTAAATTTCACACACACAGCAGCAGATAATAGGACATTAATAATATATTCAATTTATGCTCTCTGCCATGTGTTAAAATGGATAAAATTAAGTCTACTTAAATGATCTGGACAGATGAATAATGCCTTTATACTGCTGCTGTGCAATCACATATATTTCTTTTTTTCCTTGTTTCATTTTTTGTTTAACAATTTAGATTGCAGAATGAATTTCTGTTAAGTTTAGCTTGATTTTCTCTGGTGCTGATTTTTTTTTTAACATGATTTAGCAGTTATTGTCAACCAGTTTTCTGCTGCTTGTTTCTGTATTTGTTATTGTAGTTTTAGCATCAGTCATACACCAAATAACCAGAGAGTATACTTGGTTTTTCACCCAATGATTCTGGATTTCGGCTTAGTTTTAGTTTAATAAATTATGACACAGTTTAGTATGTCATGTGTGACAAGTGACTTCAAATTACAAAAACACAAACTGGATTGAGCCAGTTTCAACATATGTTATGTTGCCACAAATGTGTTGTTTTTTCAGGCATTCTCAATCAATCTCTTAATCAATCCGAATATGAATTTAAAAAATCAAAAAATCAATAGTTTGACTGGCTTGTAATACAAGGAAGTCAAGACAGTCCCCAGTTTCACCTGCAGCTCAAACATCATCAGAATCAGTGCTCAATTCATCAAATGTCCTCAAACAACTCACATCAAACATACTAACAGCCAACAGTGAACCTTAGTTTTGTGTGACAAACTGTCTAAATCAATCTCAACAAGTCCAAGAGCAAGGTCAATCTGTAGACCAGCTAAAAAAGACTTAAAATAATTCAAAATCCGTGTTCGTCTCCAGCATTTAGCAAGTGTTGTTTTCTGTTGCCAGAAGAAGTTTGGAGATCTCCTGGCGACAAGGGATGTGACTTTAAGACCTTTCCTCTTCTTCCTCTTCCTTTCTGGATTCGTCGTGCTGTTCTGAGTGTGTTAATGGGTTCAGAAAAAAGCTGCTCCAGGCCAACTTTGTAAATAAATTTCTTTTATGCATTTAAAAATAAAAAGAAGGCATAATGACAGTCTTCTGCAGTGAGTCTGGGATTTCCTAAGTCAATTGTAAAAGAAAAATCAGAGAACAAAGAAGAGCAGGCTCATTTATAGTCTGGTCAACGCCTATTTTGCTAAGCTTCAGTTTCACAGGTGTAACCAGTCAAATTTAATGAGACAGTTTTATATTTACTCCTTACTTGCTTATCTTCTTCAAACATAAACAGTACCGTCTTAAGTTTACAGTTGGGATCGATCAAAAACTCTCTATGACAGATTCCCAGCTCTTGTTTCTTCTTGGCCATGAACTATACTTAATTTTTCTGAAAAGGAAGGATGTGGACTCAGTGAAACCTACAAACTTGCAGACAGAGTAATCTCACACACCAACATAAACTCGTTGACTCTAAAGAATGTCCTCAACTCCGTGAACTTCTTTTAAGGGACATGATCAAAACTAATATAAGTATATGTAAAAGATCATATTGTTCAGACACCACACAAGGAAAACTTTTGTCATGTCCAGATTTTTAAGAGGAGCTCATCAAAGTGACAGCATACGACACAAACTATTCATCCGTGTTCCAGTTCAGGGAGTCTGATATATGCAGTCGTAGTTCCAATCACGTACTGAATAATTCAAGTATTAAATGACTCAGTAAACTAATTGCTTTAATGAATGGATTCAAGTAATTCAGTACAGTGAAAACAGGCAGCCGTACCGCAGGGGTAAAGGTCCGATCACCGGGCTCTCTCGCACAACACCTGCTGTTGCGCGCTTGTTCTCATTAAAACACATGATTTATTACAAAACCAAACCGTTGTGAAATGTTAAATCTTTGGGCCAGTCTCTTCAGCACGAGCTCCACCATCAATACCTCCTGTGTGAACAGATTCACATTTAACATCGAGCAAAAGTTAAAGAGAAGTGCTGTCATTATCATTTATCTGCTCACTGGCAGTTCACGTGAATGTGAATCTCTTAATGGCATATTGCTCATGGTTGCATCAGGTAAAGCACCCAGTTGGACCCTGGTTTGATCCTGATGGGAATGTGATCAAATCTAATCACAACTGGTTTCAATGGCTCTCCCTCTCAATCAGTTGTCCTTGACTCAAGTTTTGTAGGAATTTTACTAATTTGCTGCTTTTATTATTTGGGTATAATCATCATCAAAAGCAACCTGATTCTCTTTTTGTTATCCCTTTCTTCTTTGTAAGACTCTGGTGCCTACATTACCCAGAGTGCAACTCAAGCAAATGCACATTAGTGCATCGTTTTTTAAGCAGTTGAAACTTCTCCACAGCAGGTCAAATAATTTATGTTGCTGGTGATTCTTTGACAAGGAATGAGCTCAAGACTCAATTTACTTTGAGGACAGGCTAAAAGCCAAAATAGCTGTCCTGTTAGATTATTGAAAGATGCCACTGAGTTTATGAGAAGGTATGAAAGAAAACTAAACCAGTCTTGACCCATTTCTGAGCGGTGAAACTCTCACCCACAACAGTAAGCACCCCCACAAACATCTGCAGAGGTGAGCATGAAGACAGTCTGAACCTGCAGATAAGTGGAAAGTATTAACCCTTGTGTGATGTTAAGATTTTCTGCACTCTCGGGGTGTTAAGGGGTCCTTTGGACCCCTTGGGGTTTCATACCATAACTCAGCCCCTGTGCAGGCTAGAGACATTCTGTTTTCACCGGAGGAAACTTGAGGATGTCCTTTAGGTCACTGAACCTACCACTAGGTTTCTCCAACCTGAGGGGGCGGAGCCTATTTGAAACACACTTTTTTTCCACGCATCCAGCCCCACTTCTCAGCCTCTGTGTGGGCTAGAGACATGCTTTTTTCACAAGTGGGTTACTGGTGGGAAGCTGTGACATCACTGACCCTCCCTATGATGACCTCGACCTTTGGGGGCAGAGTTTCACCATCACGCACGCCACAAATCCCACTTCTCAGCCTCTGTGTGGGCTAGAGACATGCTATTTTCACTAGTGGGTTACTGGTGGGTAGCCTTGACATCACTGACCCTCTCCTATGATGACCTCGACCTTTGGGGGCGGAGTTTCGCCATCACGCACACCACGAATCCCATTTCTCAGCCTCTGTGTGGGCTAGAGACATGCTATTTTCTCTAGTGGGTTACTAGTGGGTAGCCTTAACATCACTGACCCTCCCTATGATGACGTCGACCTTTGGGGGCGGAGTTTCGCCATCACGCACGCCACAAATCCCATTTCTCAGCCTCTGTGTGGGCTAGAGACACGCTGTCTTCACTGGAGGGTTACTGGTGCATTGCTGTGATGTCACTGACCTTCCCTGTACTGACTGTCACCTTGGAGGGCGGAGTTTTGCCATCATGCATCATGCGACGAATCCCACAACTTAGCCCTTGTGAGGGCCAAAGACACACTGTCTTCACCAGGGTGTTGCTTGTGGGTGGTTTCTGACCAGTCCCCAATCTACATTGGTCCAAGGGGGTGGAGTCTGACCTCCAAGCCACTATTGATACTATTATTAGACCATATCAGGTACCATGTACCTTGACCTCTTCTATATTATCTATAAATACATCACCTACAGTAAAAGAGTTATGATCAATACTGCAGTCAACTTGCTTATTAATAAAGGAAAGCAGGCCTTCAGTACTATTGATATTTATTGCATGGAATTGATTTCACACAGGGGCTTGATTGTGGGATTTGTGTTGCGGGTGGCGTGGTAGCGAAACCCCACCCCCTTTGATCAAGGGTGGTTGTGGGACAGTAAGGTGCACTTAGGGCTGTCCCTGTTGATCCCCTGGTGCATGCATCATGTCTCTAGCACACACAGGGGCTGGGATGTAGGATTCCTGTTGCATAATGGCGTGGTAGCGAAGCCCCGCCCCCTTTGATCAAGGGTGGTTGTGGGACAGTAAGGTGCACTTAGGGCTGTCCCTGTTGATCCCCTGGTGCATGCATCATGTCTCTAGCACACACAGGGGCTGGGATGTAGGATTCCTGTTGCATAATGGCGTGGTAGCGAAGCCCCACCCCCTTTGATCAAGGGTGGTTGTGGGACAGTAAGGTGCACTTAGGGCTGTCCCTGTTGATCCCCTGGTGCATGCATCATGTCTCTAGCACACACAGGGGCTGGGATGTAGGATTCCTGTTGCATAATGGCGTGGTAGCGAAGCCCCGCCCCCTTTGATCAAGGGTGGTTGTGGGACAGTAAGGTGCACTCAGGGCTGTCCCTGTTGACCCCCTGGTGCATGCATCATGTCTCTAGCACACACAGGGGCTGGGATGTAGGATTCCTGTTGCATAATGGCGTGGTAGCGAAGCCCCGCCCCCTTGGGTCAAGTTTGATTGGGAAAAATATATCCCCCACTCCACCCTCTGTTCAGGTATTCTAGTCTCTGGTTGAAGGAAGGCAAGTAAAGGTATGCAACAATCTATATGGTCCTATTCCAATGTTCACACTAAAGCCGTAGACTACTGCCCTATTGTTTTACATTGGGGTCCTTTGGCCCCAAACACCCTGAGAGTGAAGTAAATGTGAAGGGGGGGGGGGTGTAGAGTGGGAGTTCCCCCAAAAAAAGTTATCCTCCATGCCCCTCACATAAAATAAGCCAAAGACAATGAGTTTCAAGTTGAAAAAAGTATTACTTGTATGATTTTCATTTTAGTTAAGATTGAAAATGGGTCCAAAAGACCCTAAAATCGCACAAGGGTTAACCCACCGATAGTCACAGCAAGTGTGGCAAAGTATGGCAAGCCATCAGGGACATTATTTGATGTGACATGGCAAACAATATTGTTCAGGGCTTTATCATAATTATTTACCATATTTCACTAGTGAGCCCACAAGATATCAACCTTATTAGTCTCCTTCTCCAATGTCAAGGTTGAAAACTTGTAGTGAAACATGAAAATTAACTGAATTAAGAGTGTCATGTAGGCTCTCCAAGGACGTTCAGACTGCCATTTTGGAGAGGTGATTAGAAGGGTAATGAGGGTCTGGGATACTGCGCTTTCTAAAAATGTCAGTCCCCATCTCTCAGTTTGAAGATCATATGGATTTACTCAGCCCAAGAGCTCCTCTTTGGAGCTTCCAAGGTTCAAAAGTTCTTGAGCCGCACTTTGACTTTCTGAAAATTCAGATAGCCAGGCAAAACAACCTTTCCCACCAGGGCCATCCTCTTGCCTGCAGGGGCAGCCCCATGAGTTGTCTTTATCTGTGGTTTACAGTGTTTCCTGGAGATTACCAGTGGAAAAGTCAGCTACTTCACCGCTGTGATTGATAACTTCAATTTATTTATAGGAACTTTCAAACAACTGTGAAACAACTCATAACTTTACAGACTGAAAAAGCAGTAAATACAGTAAAGCAAGTATAAAACAGTATAAGTTTATACAATATAAGTTTTTCTGGTTCCTCAGAGGTTCCCAGAGAATCAGGACTCACAGAGTTGGACTTTCTTTTCTTCTGTCAGGCTTGGATATGCCCCTTTAGTACTGTATTGTCTATTTTTTCACACTTTTTGCTCTCTGTGTTCCCATTATATTCCTGCATGAGTGGTGAACTTTTATGACCCAAATTTAGTTAGAGTTTGATAATTGCTGAGCAAGCGAATCTGTGGGCTGATGCTGGGTGCAGAGATAAGATAGCAAGTCTGCAGGCCTGCTGTCCTCTCTCCACTGTTTTACTTACATATATACTTACTATATATATATATATATATATATATATATATATATATATATATATATATATATATATATATATATATATATATATACACACACACATACATACTATTTTTTTTTTTTTTTTTTTTAACATGTCTAGTCCCATTTCTTCACATGTTCCATGTCAACATGCAGTTGTTCACAACATTCACTCTGGTCTTCTAACAAAGATCACCCAGCCAACAACGCAGTAAAAACAGCAGCTACAGCAGCAGGTAATCCTCTAGAGCAGTGATTCCCAAAGTGTGGGCCGCGGCCCCCTGGTGGGCCATCAAGGTACTGCAGGTGGGCCGTGAGAGGTCATTAAAATTAAACTAATGTTTGTAATTACTGTAAAATATTTATTACATGATTTGAAAAATATTTAGAAATAATAAAACAAACCAACTGAGTGTTATTCTATTCTACTGTAATCATGGGCCACAAAGATTTTTTAGATTTCAGACTGGGCCTTGGTAAAGTGAAGTTTGGGAATGGCTGCTCTAGAGGACTTGCACTGACCTCAGTGAGCAACGAGAATCGCTGCTTCATCAACTAGCAGCACGTTTATATAGTTTTACTTCTTTGTTTGTCTCTAAATGCATGCACGTGGAGGGAATTGAGTGACCAACCAAACAATGTCATACTCGACAGTAGGTGCCGGTAGAGCCTGCTTTCAGCGTGGAAGCATTGGGCTTTCTGGTTGACCGATTACCCAACACACCAAAACAACAGATAGATCTTTATTGTCACGGTTTGGGTCAAGCATGGTACGCCTTCTTTGTTTTCTGGGTTGGAGTTTGTTCTTGACCTCCTTGTCTTTGGTTCACTTTGTTCCTGTTTTACTTTGAAGGTCTGTCTTGTCTTTGTGTTCACCTTCACTTCCTTCTCTTAGTCCCCCCTGATTGTTTGCACCTCCCTCTCGTTTGTTCCTTTTTGTATTTAAGTCTTGTTTTTTCCCTCTGAGTTTGCTGGTCCTTCTGCCTGTCTACCCTTGATACAGGCTCTAATTGGAATAAACCACCTTTTTCTGGAAACTTCTGCATTTTGAGTCTCCCCTAAAATTCATGGTGTTAAGTATGCTTTATAATTTT